>CM039515.1:3422761-3495138 GCA_022432975.1 Begonia masoniana | reverse complement strand
TCACAACCAATAAGGATCAAAGCGATATGTGCCCTCATGGTATTTTGACATTGTTTTATCTACATCGTTATATAGATATTTTGTGTTATAGTTCGTTGAAAGATTATAATTTTTTTGCTTAGTTTTTTATGCTTCTAATGTTTCGGCTTGCAATGTCTAGTTTAACTTAATATGAATATTGCGTCGACAAGATGGCTAGAAGATTTACACAGCACAAGTTCTAGCCTTACACATCACAAGTTATTTATGTCGAGAAGATGTATATATACTTACAATTAAATTACGAATAAAAGATGAGACTATATTTGAGTTATTGTTTTTTACATACTTAGAATGAACTCCCTGTATTACTATGAAATTCCATAGTCATAATAGCTGTTTGCTTATGTGTATCAAGATTTTATCAGTTGATAAATAATTATAAAACATTACAATAGTTAAAATATAATTAATTTACGTCAACACATAGTTGTTATTGTCACATCCCAAAGGGACCACCTAGTCCGAAACGGACCAAATCGTTTGACACTTAACTTTAAATTTCACCAAATAACAACGTAAATCTTATAAAATTTATTAAATAGTTAGAGCCCAATTACAAATGGACTAAAACAAGGTTCAATAGTGACATCAAAGACAGCGTGATAATATATGTTCAATAAATGTGCAAATGTAAATAAAAGTGATAATACATGTTTCCAAAATAATAAATGAACTAAAATGGAAATCAGGTCTCACCAAGAAACATTTTAGAGAAATAAAATAAGAATTAAAGTATCGTCGAACTCAATCTTGCGCCGGTCAATCCAAATCTCTCTCAATAAGTCCTAAAATGGAGAGTCGTTTAGCGTGAGTCAACTAAACTCAATAAGAATCAAACATGATGTTCAACATTTAATTTAAATCACACGTGAGCATGTCAATTTACAAATCATTTTATAAATAAGACTTAGAAAATTATACAGTAGAGTAATTGACAAATCAACCCACTATAGTGTGGTAAGTAATTAAAGAAAAATATCATCTACTATTTAATGTTTTAGTTAAATTAGAGCCTTTCACGGATTTTGGCATACTAGGCCATAGAAAATAAAAAAAGCGATACTTGGCGATCGCAAGCCACAGAATACCTTGATCAAGTTTAAATATTGGAAACTTAAAAACACGACACATATAGCTGTCCTATTACCTATTTTCATAATATATAAATAAAAAAATTAAGAAAAATGAACGTGCTCAATTTAAATGTATTTACTAAAAGTAAATATTCAATATGAATATATTGTACAAAAAATTAAATCTCTATCTCAAATTATCACTAACCAAAGTCCAAGTATCCAAACTTACAAAATTAGTCAAAGTTCAGTGCCTATTAGAAACATTCTTATGAATGTAAGTTTTCTTTGGCTTTTATCTATCCAATAATAATCAACAATAAAAATAACAATAATCTTCTAAACAGTAACTTTTCTCAATCTGCCGAGTTTCACCACGATACTAAAGCATAACCCTTACTCACTATACATACATCCATGATTCAAATATTTAAGTCTAAGATTTAAAAAAAAAAAAAAAAAAAATCTTAGAAAATTGCAGCTTCAATGGCGGGATGCTGTTTCTTAAGAAAAGGGCATATTTTTGGACCTAAACGAGTCAAATTCCTGCCTTCTAATTTCTCTTTTCCTGAAAGTTCTCACGTTCTCTAGCTGGTAGCTTTTCCCACAAAGAGGGATTTTAATTTTCAATTTTTTAATAAATATATATATTCAATAATGTAGAATTTTATTTTGGTACTGTATTTTAAAGACAAAATATAAGTCAAAAATTTATTATTTTTCCTAATGCGTATGATTCAACGTATAAATATTTTTAAAAATAGTAATAAATTAAGGTATTTTCTTTTCCAAAAACATGAGTAATTTTTTTCTTCTCTTCAAACATCAGTCTGTTTTTATTGATATACTGATATAGAAAGATCACAAAAGAGATCATCAGAGTTCAAATTTTGGTGAGGAGGGCTTTAGATTGATTCAAGGGAGTCACGGTGGCGTTGGTGAGGAGGGCTTATTTTTCCCCAATTTATCATATAATTATCTAATTAATTATGGATTATTTTTAAAGAAAAAATTCAGAATTCAAAGTACAAAAATTTATTCCATAAATTTACAATTTCATTTTTAATTAGGTACCTAAGATTTAAATTAAATATTTAGATTCTTAGACATTGAACTTTGATTATTGAGCTTTGGCACTCACAGATCGATCCGCTTGAGGTAGGAATTTATTTTATGTTTAGTTTTTGCATGTTTTATTTAGTTATTTATTTTATAAAATAATTGTTAAAATTTTTTTATTATTGTTTAATTTTAATGCATAAATCCTTTTATGCACGTTTTTATTTGTCGACCTGAAAAATTTATTTTAATTAGAGTAATGAGACAACTAGCTGTGTCGTGTCCCTGAGCGCAAAATTCTTAACCTGATCAAGGTATTTTTCATGATTTTTGCGATCACCGAATATTAATTTAAATGCATAAGACATAATATATTTGAAGACCGTGAGTGACTCCATTTTTACGTGATTTTCATGTTGTTAATTTGTCAAACTTGAACTTAAATACTATAAATAAAATATAGGGAAATTATCGATTTGAACCCTGTACTATACACGTTTTTTCAATTCAGCCCCTGTACTAAAAAAACCGGCAAACCAAACCCTGTACTTTGATTCTGTTATCAATTTTGACCTTCTATCAACAATTTCATTAAACCCTCATTGAAAAAACTACCAAACGATCTTAAATTCAGTTAAAATTTTTACCACATGTTTATTACTTAATGAGAAAATAATCTGAGAATTTTTGTGATTTTTTAACACATCTACGATTTATTGTAATTTTATTTTAGTATGTTTTAAATATATTATAATAAATCATACAAGTTTTAAAAAATTACAAAAAATTTTCTATTATCTACCCATAATATGTTGAACATCTGAAAAAAGTTTCAAATAAATCCAATATCGTTTGGTATTTTTTTAAATTAATCTCATTTTCTTCTTTACTTTATAAATTAATTTTTAAAAAAATATCAAACAATATTTGATTTATTTGAAAACTTTTTCACATATTCAACCTATCATGGGTAGATAATAAAAAAAGTTTCGTGATTTTATAAAATTTGTATGATTTATTATAATATTTTTATAAAATACTAAAATAAAATTCTAATAAATCGTACATGTGTTAAAAAATCATGAAAATTTCAGGATTATCTTCTCATTAAGTAGTGAACATGTGGTAAAAATTTCAACTGAATCCAAGATCGTTTGTTAGTTTTTTCAATGAGGGTTTAATGAAATTGTTTATAGAAGGTCAAAACTGATAACAGAATTAAAGTACAGGGTTCGGTTTGCCGGTTTTTTTAGTATAGGGGCTGAATTGAAAAAACGTGTATAGTACAGGGTTCAAATCGATAATTACCCTAAAATATATTTCTATTGAGTTTAGTTGAACTCACCCCAACTACACCCATTTTTTAAGAATTAACCAAGAAAACTTTTAATTGCTGACTCAGGAGTAGGCTCGTTGTGCAATATTTTTCTTATTTACTTAATTTATCTTAGAAACTTATTTTTATTTTAAAGGTTAGATTTTATTGCAAATTTATAAACTTTTAATTTATTTAATTTTTACTCGGCACATTTATTTTCAAACATATATCACTGCATTATTTTAAATGTCACTAATGTACTTATAATTTAGTCATTTTGATTTGAGCCATGTCTTTTAATTGCCATGCAAGTATTCACGAAAAAATGGAACATCTCCATGACCTTTTCGGCTTCTTCAATCAGTACTCAGCATTACAAGTCCGAAACCTTAACTGGTTTCGGGTCGAATTTTGACCCCCCGATCTGACTCGGTTTTCAAGGTTTTATTACCAAAATCATGAACCAAACTGTTACCAGCAGTTCTTGAAATTATAGAACTAACCTGATCGGGGCCAAACTGCAAGTGTTGATATAACTGCGGGTCCAGCCGGTTTTGCCCCACCCTACAAGAAACCATAACTAGAGATGGAGAGTGACTGACATGGATGTGCATGCCACTTGACACAATTAACGTGTTATTTAATGTTAAAGGTCAATTTGTTAACAACCAATAGTTAGTTAATGAGTAATCTCGTTCACCAAAATAATTTAAAGTTAAGCTATCTAGACTCTATAATTAAGTGAGTTTGAACTTTTCCATTTAAAAATTAAATATAATTTGAAGTTTTCATCAGGGATGGAACTTGGCCGTGTTACTAGGTAACCCACTGAGCCAAATGTTTAGGTTCATTTCAATTCGGTTTGAATTTTTAGAAAATCGATTTTGGAATCGAACCGAAAATAACCAAAATCTTCGGTTATCCGTATGTTTTTCAAAAACCGATCGAAATCGAACTGAAATTAAAACTAAAATTGAAACAAAAAATAATCAAGAACCGAAATCAACGCGATGGAAACTTGTCATTGACTTGAGGCAATGGGCAATCAAATGGCCTTAAAATAAGCAATCAATGCAAGAATAATACATTAAAATATAAAACGATTTAATTTTGATTATCAATTCCATTAGGTAGACATATTTTTCTTATTAATAAATGTTTTTATTCACTATCTCGAACCAAACATTTGTCATTTTTTTTTTCAGGTTGGACAAATTATAATATCTTTAATTGAAAGTTTCAAAGCTTAAATCGTCACTATTTATTATGATATTGCTAAAATATGACTTGATTTATGATAATATAATGTTTCAAAAAATTAAATAAAATACTTTCAACTAGTTTGCTAAGAACAAATCAAACACCAATTAATTTAACTTTAACATATTATAAAAGTTGTCATAGTTTATGAAATTCATAAATAAATTGGAACAAGTGACATTCTTACCAAGAAAGATGTATCATTTTTCCAATTTTTCTATATATTAATTATTTTTTAATTTGGAAATGTTGAATAGATTGAAATTTTCTCTAGACTATTGAATAAGCCAAATGAGAACTATAGGAATAACTCTGTAAGGGCATAACCAAAGTTATGCCAAGAGAAGCATTGAAGGATACATTGTTCCCTTGTCCTAAACTTGACTTTATAATATCGTGTTTAGAGGTTGAAAATCTTTTGAAATGATGATCTCCAACAAAACGAAGAGTGAAATATTTTGAAAACATTCATACGGAACTCCTCGCCAATCTTTTGAAATGATGATCTCCAACAAAACGAAGAGTGAAATATTTTGAAAACATTCATACGGAACTCCTCGCCAATGCATCAAATTTCAAGTCGTTTTCATATGTGAATCCGTTCGTGTTGACGCAGCAAGATGCAGATAGAAAAATACAATTTCAAGAGAAACTTTAATTCAAAAAAGTATTTGAATAATTCAATCATGCCAAAACGAGGAAACAAAAAAAAAATAGTCTATCGTTTAGGAAATTGAATAAAAACTAATAAATGTGGAAATTGAGGGCCGAAACGACTGTTTTTGAGACCGAGTCGTGGGCCTCAACGATAACTCTGACTGAATATATTATAATAGCGATTCTGACGTCGTTAGCGAAAATTATGGTGCTATGATACTAAAAAAGCCAATTTGCATCACGTATCATTCAAATTGGCTTATTCATGGGGCAAATTTCAATCTATACATCTCAATTGGCTTGTTAAATAGATTTAACATGATTCTGTATTAATTTAATTTTCTATTTTACTAGTTTAATTATTTTATTTTATTTTATTTTAATTTACAAATTATTAGCACAGTGCGGAGAGTATTCTCTTATTTATTCCGCTTCACCATTGTTCATCTTCATGGCTCCTCAAACTGCACTGATTCTCGTGTCTTTCTTCCTTTTCACTGCACTGTCTTTCAGCTCTGCTTCTTCCTATGCTCAGCTTTCTTACTCCGACCATTGCGCTTCCATCGTTCCCGAATCTTCTCCTTCACAACTTTATCCACATTTATTTCCTAGACTAGTGCACGAAGGTTATGTTAGAACTCCGAATCAATCTTCGTACCCCTTTAATAAATTTTACTTCGGAATTCGAAATTTGCACGAAACCCATGTTGAGGGTTTGTTCATGGTCGATGGATATTGGCGGGTAAGTGTTGTGAGTTCAGAATCGGTCGTGACAGGAAGCCACGGCTTCAGTTATTACAGTAGGAGCTTGTTCTATCCTCGCCAATCTGCTGCTTCTGGTGGATTGATTCTGTGGGGAAACTTTTCAGCTTCTGCGGAATTTAGGCTCAATGGATTCTGGCTGGAATCAACTGGGAAGCTTTGTATGGTCGGGTTGGGTTCGCTTGAATCCACAGAAGGTAAACGACTGGGCGTGATCACAGTTCTTAAACTTAATAATTTCAAGATTTCCACTAATGTTACAAGTTTGATTTCTGGAACTCTTGATTTGTTGGGTAGTGAGAATTATACGCTTCCCCTTTTGATGCTACCTGAGTTTAATTACAGTTTCACTTTGGGCTCAGAACAAATTGGTGATGAGACTTTTTATAGAAATGATTTTCCTCAGGGCTTGCCTCTTAGTTCACTGCAAAATCATAGACGATGTCCTCTTTTGCAACGTCGATTCAGTCCCTACATTTTGAAATACTTGAGCCGAGCTCCGTCGATCAAAAACTACGCTCTTTTTGGTGAGTCTTTGGAATATTTGCCAAAACTATTCGGTTTAGATCATATATGGTGTTCAGTAGACGGAAGAAGAATGAGGTTTTTGATGGTGTTTGCTAACAGCACTCGCGAATTTCGTAACATGTATAATGCTTTTAATCCAAACATGTCTTTGATTGGTGAAGCTTTATGGGACGAAAAAAGAAATCAAACTAATATTGTTGCCTGTCGTTTTTTGGGCATAGCACAAACGTTTGATGATGCTCAATTGGGGGATTGTTCGATAAGAATGAGCTTTCTTTACCCAAAAACCAGGTCCATTAGAGATAATTGCATCGTTTCGGGGAGAATTTGGAGCACCAAAGGTGTCAATGAGTCAGGTTACTTTGATATGATAATTTTTCAACAATCTGAATTTCGTGGATGGCCGATTTCTGTTGACCTGAACTATGAGTACACAGAAATTGAGAATTCAAAGAAGTTTTTCCCCATGAACAAGCCTATTGAGAACCATATGAAGGGATTCGCAGATAAGATGGACTTGAATTTTGACGTATTGGCGAGGAGTTCAGTAGGAATTTTTTCAGGATATTTCACTCCTCGTTTTGTTGGAGATCATCAGTTTGGACGATTTTCGACCTCTAAACAAGACACAATGAAGTCAAGTTTAGGAGAAGGCAACAAAGTGAACATAAGCTACACGATCTACATACGTCCGGTCAATAAGGAGGTTAATCCGATCGATGAAATTCTGAAGCCAAGTGTCTACATTTTAGCCGAGGGATTGTATGATTTTGAAACAGGAAAAGTATGCATGATAGGTTGTAGATATCATGCCCCCACGAATGAAATGTTAGAAAATTCTTCAATTGACTGTCAAATTCTCGTAAAGATCGACTTTCCTCTGTCGGGGACGAACCAGAGTTATGTCAAGGGAAGCATTGAAAGCTTGAGGAAAACGCACGATCCTCTTTACTTTGAACAGTGGGAGCTCGTTTCGGCCGCCTTCGGCTGGGCTGCAGCAGAGGAATCCATATGGAAATTGGATATGGAAGTGGTCATGGTTCTGATATCCACTACATTTGCTTGCATATTTCTAGTTTTACAACTCTTTCATGTCAAGAAACACCCTCAGGTACTACCCTTCATTTCCATTTCCATGCTACTACTCCTCGCTTTAGGCTGTATGATCCCTCTTGTTCTAACCTTCGAAGCCTCGTCCATGACAAAACCCGACACGAAAAATGTAGTGGGAAGTAATGGATGGTTGGTAGGCGATGAAATCTTGATCAGGGTGTTGAAAATGGTGGCTTTCTTGCTTCAGTTTTATCTCTTGCAGCTAGCATGGTCTGCAAGATGGACTGAGAAAAACAAGAGCAAGATTTGGGCAGCGGAGATGAAGACTTTAGTCGGAACTTTGTTATTATATACCCTGGTCGGAAGCGGAATAGCATTGTTCATCACTTCCCCTGAGAATTATCATAATCTGTTTGAGATCTTTTGGAGAAACCTTAAATCCTTCGGTGGTTTAGCTTTGGATGCCTTTCTTTTGCCTCAAATCCTTATCAACCTGTTTGGAAACTTCCAAGGAAAAGTACTCTGCTCCTCGTTTTATGCCGGAAACACCGTAGTCCGGCTACTAGATCACGCATACAATGTCTTTCGAGCAAATGGACTAGAATCAGCTCAGTCGTTTAGTTCTGGAAATCCTACCGACTTGTTCCACTCGACTGGTTGGGATGTCACTATTTTGCTTGGAGGCATTGTATTAGTGATTGTCATTTATTTGCAGCAGAAGCTCGGCGGCCGAATCTGTCTTCCCGGTAATTTCGTAGGCTCGAAATGAAACGTAATTTCGATAAATGTTTGTAAGCTTGCATGGGAATGGTGGTGCAAATGGAATTAGAAGACTTTCATTTCTTGTTTTTTCATTTGCTTCACATTTTTTATGTCAATTTGTCCTTTTTTTTTCCGTGGTCTAAAATTTGAGTGTCATCCATATATAACGAGACAAAATTCCTTCAACTGTAATCTTAAAACTACATAATTATCAATGAACATTATCACATCTGGAAAATGTAACGTGATCCATTACTCGTTAACATTATAGGCGACATGCTCGTGCACATTAAACGTACATTAGAATCTCGATTTTTTTCCTTTGATCCTGATAGTAGTGTAAGTTCTTGACGGAGAGAAAACTCGATTTTCGGACGGAGAGAAGATTGAAATTTGTTAGGACAATGTGATGGTTTTCAAGGTAATGTTACGTTTTAATTATACACTTTAATCTCAACTCTACTATGACATTTTTTTTTGTCATTCATTTGTTGATTAATGTAATCTGTTATTTTAAAAGTATTTATATTATAATATGAGAGTAATATTAAGTTCATTTTTTAATTTTACATTCTAAAAATTTTACTTTCAAAATTTTTGCCTCAAATCCTCATCAACTTGTTCGGAAACTTTGAAGGAAAACTACTTTTCTCCTCGTTTTAAGCCGGAAACACTGTCGTCCGGCTAACACATCATGCTTACAATGTCTTTCGAGCTAATGGGCCAGAATCGGGTTGAGTTTTTGTCTCTTCATTCCCATATATATAACTTACTCACTTGTTCTACTAATCTGCTTTGGATGTCACTATTTTTCTCGTAGGCCTCGTATTCATGATTACCATTTATTTGAAAAAGAGGCTCGGAAGCCGAATCTTTCTTATAGACAAATTGGTCCATATATATATATATGATAAAATTAGATGATTCAAAATTTTATGGGCTTGAATTGCATTCCTTTAAAGTTTTCTTTCGTTCTATAAATACATGTAAGTTTAAATCGTAAAACTTATAGCTGTAATATGTTCTTCATATCGAATATTGTTTTCTGATAGTAGTTTTTTTTTTCCCGAAAAGAGTGAATTTTTCTTGCGTTAAAAATTATAATCTTTTATTCAATTTGATTTTAACTACTTCAAGTTTGCAACATGAGAATATTTTATCCATTAAAATCATGCAAGCATTAAAAATGAAAAGAATTTCAATGTGCAAGATATCAAAATTGTCCAAAAATTAATTTATATTTGCGCTAATACCAAATATTCTCTCATATAAAAATTTGTGTGATATTAGTTGTACGTTTTGCATAATATTCTACCATATCATTCTTTACTTTCCATAAAATTTGATTTCAACACGCACATGCATTGCACATTTGTTGTACTAGTAATAATAAAAAGGAACGACGTCACCGTTCTAACTCAAAGCTCAACAATTGAAGTGATAAGTTGTGCGAATCTACTCGAGTAGAAGAGCCAAAGGGTAGGGATTGTTGTGTTCATCATTTGTTATTTTTATGGTGTGCCATAGTTTCTTAAGACAATTGATTTTCAATTGCTAACACCATCCATAACCCTAATCCTACTCAGCGGCGATACCAACTGATGTCATTGATGCTCGTTAATGAAAAACTCAGTAGGATTAGGGCATGGGCCGATACCGACTGATGTCATTGATGCTCGTTAATGAAAAACTCATTAGGATTAGGGCTTGGGCCGCCACCTCAATCCTTTTTCAGGTCGCGGCCTAGCTCCTTCTTCGACGCAGCCACTGTTTTAAACTTAGAATTCTTCATTTTTCGGCCAAATTTTTATTTAAACCATCAACAATTCTTAGAAACATATCAAACATAATTTTAAGGGGGGTTTTGAATCAAAGAAGTACACAGTACACTGATCATGAAAGCCAGGTGAATCAACACACCAAATGTCTATGTATGTTTTTTCAAATTTTCTTAATATATTCCGCTAAATCTAGCACGTCCATGTTCAAACTTATAAACAATAAAGTAGAACAGAACTATGGAGTATGATATTTTTTATCACTAAGAAATTTATTTTATTCATGTTTTTTCCTCTGTCAGTATGTATTGTCACATAGATCGAATCATCGAACTCCAAATGAGGTGAGATTGAAAGTTTTCACCATAATACTAACGACTATTAAAGGGGAGAATCACGATTGATCAATACTATCTTTGGAGAGATTAGAATTAAGGTTCCAAAAAGGTGTTTCTTTTGTTAACGGCCTCCATACACCACACTAGAGCACGTCCCCCCGATTTTAACCTCGACCACGCGACACTCACACTAGAGCACGTCCCCCACGTGGCCAGGTGACTAGCTCAAGTGGTACTAGCACTTGTAGCCCATGGGTTATAGTCTGAAATTTTTTTCAAATAAATCAAATATCGTTTGGTATATTTATTTTTTAAAAAACTACCAAACGATATTTGATTTATTTGAAAAAATTTTCACATGTTCAACCTATCATGGGTAGATAATAGAAAATTTTTCGTAATTTTCTAAAATTTGTATGATTTATTATAATATTTGTATAAAATACTAAAATAAAATTACAATATAAATCGTACATATGTTAAACAATCACGAAAATTTTCAAATTATCTTCTCATTAAGTAGTGAACATGTGGTAAAAATTTCAACTGAATCCAAGATCGTTTGGTAATTTTTTAAATGAAGGTTTAATGAAATTGTTGATAGAAAGTCAAAATTGATAACAAAATCAAAGTACAGGATTTAGTTTGCCAGTTTTTTTAGTACAGGGGGCCGAGTTGAAAAAAAGTGTATAGTACAGGGTTCAAATTGATAATTACCCTTGATATTTTAAAAAAGAGAATAATAAAAGCCTGATTTAATATTTTAAACTTAAACTATGAAGCATGAACGCTGTTTAAGTACTACTTATTGATAATTACAAGCAATGTAAGCGCGTGACAGAATTTATAAATGGGAAAAAACCAATTATAGACATGTACTACGAGTTATTTTCAATTATAAACACAAACTATCAATTTTTTCAATTCAAAACATGTACTTTGAATAATGTACCAATTATAGACATGCCGGACGGACGGACTCACTCTCCGTCCGTCCGGACCTCATTTTCACCAGACAGCGGACGGACGGTCTATATTTCCGTCCGTCCGTTCGTGTCAAGCCAATTAAACGATGCCACATACACGAACGGACGGAACATTTCCCCGTCCGTCCGGTAAAAGTATTGTAATTCTCGACCTACGGACGAACGTACATTAGTCCGTCCGTCCGTATGAATTCATATGTACTCTACGGACGGACGCACTTTAGTCCGTCTGTCCGTTTCCGTCGATTATAACAGATCGACGAGTTTTAGGTCGGACGAAAAACCGTTCGAAATACTCGATTTTTCCATCAACGTTCTTCAAATCTCTTGCCAAATCGTCGACTGCAAAACATACCAGGTATATTTTCGGTCCATCTCCTAATGATTTTTCTCGGTTTGTATGGTTAAATCGGTAGAAATCGGCCTGCCCTAGGTTTTAGTTACGATGATCCTCCGGACGGACGCAGTTTTAGTGCGTCCGTCCGGATGGATCATCCATAACAATCCGGACGGACGAACCAATAGTCCGTCCGTCCGGTTGATTCGCCTTGAAGTTCCGGACGGACGCAGAAATGGTACGTCCGTCCGGACCAATGCTGTTTGTTGTGTTTTGTATTTGTTCGAAATTTGATTTTCATGTGGCTAATATTTGATGTTTCCTATTTTCATATCGTAAAGAATGGTAGACAAACAGACATACTTCAGAAAAGAGGGAGCTTCGACATCAAAACAAAGTTCGAAGTCGAAAGATGGACAGTCAAAGCGTCAAAAGACTGCTCCACCTTCTACAGAGCCCACTCCACGGGTTTCACATCCCCCGACCCCACAGTCCTCTGCAAGGGGTTCAGAGCAACGTCCCCCGACCCCGCAAGCAGCTTCAAGGGTCGCAGAGCAACGGCCGCAGGCCACACAGTCAGCTCAACGGGCGTCAGATGCACGTCCTCTGCCTCCACTCCCCCCTGCATCATCCTCACGGCCTGCAGACCTGCAAAGTAGTCGTGATTTTCGCAGTGAACATTGCCGAGAGCAGTATTTCCTAGATATTCCACAGAGGAAGGTCTCGATGACCAAGATAATCGACTTTACAGGTAAATTTTCACTCAGTTATTATTTATTCATTCAATAAGTTGTTGATATGTCTTATTCATTTGTTATTTACAATTTTCAGGGTGGGAGTCCTTCGAGATTCGAGAAATGTTTGACAGAATCGGACTCCAAGGGCTATACTCTCTGCATGGAGATAGTTGCGAGAAGATAGTTCGCTTATTCTATGCGAACATAGCAGTTACTGCTAGGGAAGGAGTTATCTCCAGCTATATCATGGGCCAAGAATTTGAAGTTACGCCTGAGGTGGTGAATGATATTCTTGGCTTTCACGAAGAAGACGCTGAGAGGTACTACCACGCCCTGAAGACATTTCCTATCTTGGCAACAGATGAGGGTACAGCGTTCTGTAGACAGATTCACAGGAACGCTGATATTGAAGGCTTCGTGAAGCCAATAGCCAGAGAGCTCAATGTCAAGGCTCGCATCCTCCACAACCTCATCGCACACACTATCCTGCCACGCGTAGGACATAGAGAGCACGTCAGCTACATGTGTCTCTATGTCATGGAGAGATTGTACAGCGGCAGGAAGTTTGACCCCGGCTTCGTCATTCTGAGCCACATGCGGGAGATCTCACGGGCCCGCAACAAGAACCTCGCCTACACAGTTCTGATTATGAAGATTATCCAGCATTTTCAGATTCAGATGCCACGAGCGGCCCAGCTCCTTCCACAGAGACAGATTGATGCCTTCGGCAGGTCTCATCTTGTGAAGATGGGCCTAAGGGAGGTAGATGGAGTTTGGACTGAGCCTGATGATGTTCGACCCCCTCCTCTGTTGCAACCCCCTCGTCGAGGGGGACCACCCATAGATATAGCTGCTATCAGACAGGAGATTCGAGATACGGTGGCAGCTAGTGAACGGAGGATCATGAAATACCTCAAAGGTATCTCGGATTACCAAAGAGAGACGAGAAAGATCTTACAGACTTGGATTGATGCTCATTCTTTTGATCCTGTCCACCTTGGTGCCGACCTTGGTGCCGATGATGCCGATGACGAGGCAGTGATGCCTGGGGGTGACAGCCTTTTTGAGACTGATGCTGGGGATGGAGATGACGAGGCTGGGGCTAGAGATGACGAGGCTGGGGACTCCTAGGTATGTTTGAACGATTTTATTATTTCATTCATTAATAGTTATATTTGAATTCATTCTAATCTAACTTATATTACATGCAGGGCGGGCGATGAGGACTTGGAAATGAGGACTTGGCGATGAAGACTTGTTTTTGGTTTTGTATATTCATAAGTTTTTTATAGATGGATCTGATGAATAGTTATGAATGGTTATGACTGGATAAGTTTTTTGTTTTGTATATTCATAAGTTTTGATGGATGGATGGATCTGATGAATGGTTATGGATATTCTGTTTGATATGTTCATAGTTTGATAGATTGATAGATCTGATGTTTGATAGATGGATTGGATGTAGAAATATGCAGGATAGCTTCGGGGAGCCAAAAAACAAAGGAAACTCTGCCCGAATTTCGGCAGAGTTTCCTTTGTTTTCTGGCTCCCCGAAAGTAATATCATCCTGTATATTTCAACATCTATAGTACTATGAATAAAATGAATTACAATAAAGTTTACATCCAATTAAAATGAAGTTTACATCCAATCAATTGAAGTTTACATTGAAGTTTACATCCAATCAATTGAAGTTTACATTGAAGTTTACATCCAATCAATTGAAGTTTACATTGAAGTTTCTCTTCCTCTTCCCCTTTCTCTTCCTCTTCCTCTTCCGCTTCCTCTTTCTGAAGTCGATTCCTGCATATAATGATAGTAATATTAGATTAAAAGTAATGGCAGTTAAAAGTCATAACATAAATAAAGACAATGGTTAAAAGTAATTGTACCTGTGTCCCGAGTGGTGTCCGAAAACCCATAAATGTGCCACGACCCGAAGCAGCGCGTGAACTGGATCCCGGCTCAGAGCATGTGTGTTTGTTATGCCCCTGACGCCCACATTTGCCACACGTCATTCTGGCCTTCTTCCTAGAAGTATGAAGCCGACCACGCGAAGAAGTAGAAGGCTCATCGACATCTCGTCTTCTTTTCTTTTTTGGCCTACCAGGTTGCCGCCTCCTCATGGCTGGAATTATTGGGATCCGGTTCTCAGGTTCCAGCCACAGCTGTTGGCCATTTATGGGTTGAATGTAATGTGAGTACATCTCCATATATGTCTGATGATGAAAATATATATGAACATAGTCGTCTACTTCCAGTCTCATGTCAATAATGCATGCATAGGCGTGTACACATGGGATTCCAGTAAGCTCCCAGCGTCGACATGTGCATGTGAGTTCGCTCAGCCTAACGACATATTGTTCACTGTCCTTGCTAACCTGATACACATCATCCCCGGCTGCTAATTCAATATACCAATTGCGAGCCTCATCATTCATTGCTTCAAGCATGTTTCTAATCTTGGGACACAGGGGATCTTCGTTCTTGCGCATCTCATGGTTTTTCTTAACGATGCGAGTCATCATTGTTGATCGAATTATCTCGAACATCGTCAAGATAGGCATGTTCCTGGCCTCCTCTAAAGATGCATTGAAAGACTCACTGAGATTGTTAAGGCCCAAATCGCACTTGGGAATTGTTGAAAATGCGTGAGTTGCCCAAAACCTTGGCGGTGTTCTTCGGAGCCATTCATATGCATTTGTGTTGAGCTCGTTTACCCTTCGCATATGAATCTCAAAAATTTCTCTTCTTGTGGCCCTTGCTGCATTCCACAAGGCATCTCTATACATTACGCCCGGAAACCTGCCTTTGAAGTTTGCATACATATGCCTTAGACAAAAACGATGCTCGGCATCACAAAATATATCGTCCACGGCAGCCACTAACCCCTGAAGTTAAAAACAACAACATAATCAACACAACCGCAGAAAATAATATAAACAAAATGCTTCAAAGAAGATTAATACAAACAATGTATACCTTTTGTCGATCTGAGATTACTGTCCATCCTCTCCCTTGGCCAATGCCCAAGTCGCTGCGCAATAAGGTCAAAAACCATGTCCACGAGTCCGTGCATTCTGCCTCCACGTTGGCAATAGCAATGGGATATATGCCATTGTTGCCATCAATACCTACAGCAGTTAGTAGTTGGCCAGGGCAAGCTCCCTTTAGATGACATCCATCCAAGCATATTACAGGTCTTCCCATTTCCAACAGACCAGCTTTGCAAGCAGCTAGGCACATATACATTCTTTTGTATATCTGATACTCCTTTCTATTCCTAACGACCAAATCACCATCTATTATGACTGTGCTACCAGGATTTGATCTCAGAATTTCTGCTGCATAATGACGAAGTAGCTTGAGTTGTTCTTCGTTTCTCCCGTAATTAAGCTCTTTAGCATAGGCTCTTCCTCTTCTTGCAAGACTACGCTTAATGTGAATTCGACGCTCGACCCTGACGGTGGTGATAATATCACCGATCGGCCAATCTGGTTGACTTTTGAACCTATCCGCATAAGTGGTTGCCAACCACTTTACCGTTGCGTGTCGATTAGACTTTTCCCTTTTACATTTGTTGTGTGCATTATAATAAGCTTTGATTTGGA
The DNA here is from genome assembly GCA_022432975.1 of Begonia masoniana. Lineage (NCBI taxonomy): Eukaryota > Viridiplantae > Streptophyta > Magnoliopsida > Cucurbitales > Begoniaceae > Begonia > Begonia masoniana. The sequence continues at coordinate 3,478,837 of CM039515.1, read as the reverse complement.
AGCTCGCTTCATTTTGCATAACCGAAGCATGCAAATGCCATTTACACCCTACTCCTTGGCATTTTGCTGTGAGCCTTTTCGTTGAACTGTTAACGATCTTTATATCAACTCCTTTTTTCATAGAATATTGACTTATTTCATCCTTAATTTCCTGTAAAGAGCCATACTTTCTGCTCACAACAAAATCACCTGAATTGGCCGCTCGTATTTGTCTACTTTGCACCTCTTCATCCTCTGAATTTAGCGGTTCTCGAAGCTCATCATCTAGAGTCTGCGATACTGAATGTACTTGTACTAGTCCAACCGCCTCCAAGTGATCAAATGAAGGCATTTCTTCGTATATTGGAGCTTGCACTTCCTCTTCAATATGTTCGTCTACTGGCATATCCTCAAAATATGGATCTTCCTCCTCCATATCATCGTACATCAGGGCCTCCTCCTCCATAGCATAATCAATAGAAACATCATCTAGATAATCATCGTCCGGGATATCATCGTACATCGGGGCCTCATCCTCCTTATCATAATCTATCGAAACATCATCTAGATATCGAAGTTCATCTTCAGAGTTTGAAAGGTCAATCGAATCATCTGAATAATCAGCCATTTACGAGGAGTATCTGCAAAAACGAATAGAAAATAAAGTTAAGTGTCATTCAAAACAAAAAAACAAAACTGCGAAAGAACGGACGGACGGAGCATCTTGCGTCCGTCCGCAGAAAATATTTACAAAACTACGGACGGACGGTATTTTTCTGTCCGTCCGCTTCGGAGAATTTTGCCAAACTGTGGACGGACGGTATTATTCCGTCCGTCCGTATTCTTCCGAAGATCGGCCGAACGGACGCAGACAACAGCGTCCGTCCGTTCTCAAAGAAGATCGAGAAAACCGAACTTACCGCGGTTAGAATTGGTACTTTACGAAAACTACCGCGGTAGTTCTTATAGGGTTTTTACTGAAAACTACTACGGACGGACGGTATAATAGTCCGTCCGTTTGGAGTTTGTGGCAGGTTTTTCGTTAATTTGATCAACCCGCTTCACCGGACGGACGCTGAAAGTTTCCGTCCGTCCGGAAGACGTGGCAGCAGATGATTCGTTCATTTAAGCGGACGGACGGTAATATAGACCGTCCGTCCGTTGTCTGGCGAAAATGAGGTCCGGACGGACGGAGAGTGAGTCCGTCCGTCCGGCATGTCTATAATTGGAACATTATTCAAAGTACATGTTTTGAATTGTAAAAATTGATAGTTTGTGTTTATAATTGAAAATAACTCGTAGTACATGTCTATAATTGGTTTTTTCCCTTTATAAAATTGAGAAAAATTAGAACTTGGTTATTATTATTTTATCACAATTGGGCAAATAGTATTCAACTACAAGTGGGTGATGGTGAAGACAAGAGCCGACGATTTTGATTAAGACGAAGACTTTCTCCGTTCATTCCTCCATTATTTGCTTCTCAGATCTCGTCTTTGCTTCTTCCTCCCTAAACTTCTTCTTCCCCCTCAGCAGCTCGAAATTTTCCCGAACGAAAGTCTGTCCATTTTTGTTTGAGGTGGGTGAGCTCTTACTCTACAAATCTTCGTGTTCATGGCTGTAAATTTTATTTTCTGGGTATATGAAAATGTTTGAAATGGAAACCCGTTGACTCTTCTTTTGGATGTTCACTCCATGCCCATTTTTTCTCTTCTCCTGGGATTCAGGAGACCCATTGAGCTTTCACTGTTCAATTATTGCTGCTGCTTGATCATGCTCTGCAAGAATGCATAATTACGTTTGATAATTAGTAGAATTAGTCTAACCATCTTTGAATTACTCTGGTTTGATTTCAGGTATGGAAAGCATAGGCGAGTCTACAAAAAACACAAACGAGTTGATGGAGATCTATCAGAAGCTGCTGGAGAATAGCAGCTATGGTGACATGAAGACCCTGCAAAGCACTCTAGACAATGCTTTCAGACAAAAAGAGACGGAATTTCAGGGTATGAAACAGAGAGACGGAGACAGTATTTTGCCTATGACTGTCGAGTTGGGAAAGACCGTCGATAATTTGATCGTTCAACTGAAGGAAGCTTCTGCTCGAGACGAGAAAATGGATGTTGACTCGCCTGGAAACGTGTTAGTGACTCAAGATTTCAGTCAAGCCGGCGGGTCCCCGGGAATTTATTACAAGCACCGTGAAGAAAATCGAATCAAACTCAGAAGAAAAGTTGAAGAGTTGAAAAACAAAAGGGTAGATTTGCTTACAAAAAGTACTTCTGAGCTTACTTCTGGGAAAATGTTGAAGACTGAATTCAGACTTTGGCTGGCAAACGTCGAGAGCATTGTCAAGGAAGCTGACAATCTGGAAAATAAACTTGCAGAGGAAGATTCATGGAGTACGAAGCCTCGGGAAGAACTTTGATGGGAAAGATTGAAGAAGTTGATGAACTGTACAGGAAAGGGAAGTTTGCAGAAAGCTTAGTTGCTGAGGAAAATGCAGGAGAGAGAAGCCAGAGTTCCAGTCAGTCCAAGACAAAGAAGAAAAACATCTCAGACGAGGCTAATGAGGGTGGCAAGATTTCCATTGTGGGAATGGGAGGAGTGGGAAAGACAAGAATAAAAAATGACAGTCCAGTTACCTTCACGTTTGGAAACATCCAATCGTAGTTGTTGTTTTGTGTTTTTACTCTGAAAGGAATTGTTTCTGTTGGAATTCTCTTGTAATAATGATTCAGAACGATGATCGTGGCTTGATTCAACATGTAATTTGACATTTCTTTTCTCAAACTCTAATCTGCTATTTCTGGGTAAGATTCAAAGAAGAATGACTCAATTCATCTCTCCCTACATTCTAACTTTTTGAAAATATTACTCGATTTTCCAAATTTGATGACCCTTTTGCTATGAACACTTGCCATAGGTAGTGGTCGTGAGGTTGAAAGGTGTGAGATGGAATAAAATCACATTTTTGGGTTTTGATTTCACGAATCGATCCTGGAATCACACGAATCAACAATGCGGAAGCTCTCCTCGTGGATAGTTTATTGTTTCCAAGGCTTAATAGTAGCTGATATCGATCGTGGTCCAAGATCAGAGGTGATGACTCGTTGTTCCAACTATGGCTAATGCCTAACTGATTCCTAGCCAAATATTTGTAGTTGTCCTCCACATTGTTGTGAAGCGCAGTATGTTTTCCATTCACCATCATTTTCTTTACCATCCTCAAAAACACTATTTTCGAATGTCGTACTTCGATACTCAACGTCATTCATCTACTTGAGCCCACAAAAAGAGTTTGTCTTACTCCTCCATGACCACAATCTGCTCCTTTTTGTTAACTGAACCGGGCTTCCAAGACTTAACAGCGGAATCCAACTGCAGTAGCCAACGCTCGGAGAGCGGGAGCCTAGACGTCGGAATTTAATAGAAAACTTGACGGCGTGCTCTCGAACTTAGGTGTCGGGCGCCCGCCTAGTATAAACTTCATGCCCAATATATTCTCTTTTTTTTTCTTGTCCTTTAAAAAAGTTAAACCATCCACTTTGATTAAAGTTAGACATGTGAAATAAATAATAAATAATAAATAAAGATATTACCAATACAACAAAGAAGATTATAAAAATTGATAATATATAGTTTAATGTCTCACATCGATATAGGATGATCATATCATACATGTGGTGGTAAGATACAATAGAATAAATTGAAGGAATCTTTTTGTCGAATATTAAAATTACGTAAATGAAAGTGCTCGTCAAAGTATTGTTACAATAATTCTAAAGATAGGCACTCATTTTATGTATGATAAAGTAATGAATCCCCCATCCCTAAACAAACATATAATATCATTTGTATTTTATAGACCACCAACCATGACAATTTTAAGTGTTGGAAAATATGATGAAATCTAGAAATCTCACTGAAGACATTGAAATAAGTTTGACAAATTAAGTTGAAGATTCGACTAAGAGTGACAAAGTCTTGGTTTTGTTTGATTTATGCCCTCTAGCAAAATCTATTCAATCTTCAATGAAAAAAAAAATCCATTGAGGAACCAAAACATGTATTGATACATCAATGGAATTGAGACCAAACTAAGACTTATGTTTCGATTGAGAGTTTGATATTTTTTTTATATATATGAAATTAGTACTCCTACAACTAGCAAGGAACCTGAGACAAATTGTGGAACGGTCATGCCCACAAGAGGACTGGACCGTCCAACCCTTGACGAGTTATAAATAATATTACAGTAAAATATTTAAAATCAATTAACAAGTCAGACCCTAAAACGTTGGGCTAAAACTCAGGTCTAACATGGACATCTAGACAGTGAATATTAAGCGTTCAAAAGTAAACATTGTGCAATAATTAACTCCATAATATGTCCAATATGTAGTTAACCAAGCTAAAAATTTTACATTGTAAAGAGAATTATATTTCAACAACAAATAACTCTAAGGAATGAAAGACTAAAAATAAAAATAACAGCCGAACAAATCTCGTGTTGGTTGTTGAGGTTCTTCCTGACTTAAACATAAAGGAAGTGTTGTTTAGAGTGAGTCAACCAATTTCAATTGGAATGAAATTTTATATTCACTTTTTAATTTAAGAAAATTGAGTCACTTACGAATTCTAAGCACATCATATCATAGACATAAATAACAAAAACAATTATATTAGGTGATCCAAAAGTCACGAAAAACCTTGATCAGGTTTAGGATTTTACCTCAGGGACACGACACATTCAGATGCCTCATTACTCTAGTTAACAATATTCAAACACATTTTCCAACGATCTAATGTGCGTAACGAAAATAAAACTCTCACATGAGTCGATCAAACTTTGTTCACACGACCAAAATGATCAAAAATTTAAATGTACATGCTCAAATTAAAACATGACCAGTGAAGTTTTCATTTTATTCCATAATCGGCGAAATCATATTTGGTAGATTGTTTTTTGGAGATCAAGAAATTATCTATTATCTTTGGAAGGTTGATTCGAAGTTTGAGGTTTCTGTTAAGTTAGATTATGGCGAGTTACGAGATCACAGCAACTATGAGATTGTTTCTTATTTGTTGATCGGACTTTACATTTATGTTGCAGCCAGTGTCACATATCTGAATTTTGTGGAATTCAGTTTCCTAATTATGTACAATCAATTTAGGATAAAATATTTGAGATATAAATATTTGATTAGCATTATATTATGCATTCTTCCCTCATAGTTTGTGAATTGTGGATTATTCATTCTTCTCACAATCACTTGTGTCACAAGTTGTCATTCATTCCTCCCTCATGCTTTCGCATGTGGGTGCTTGGTTATTCATTCGGTTTGTAAAAAAATTGTATACACACTTTGTTCTTGGTTGGATTTTATTATATTCTCAGTGTGTTGATTGATTGCATCCGAAGACAACGGCGAGTGTCACCGACAGTGTCAAATGTGTTTTCCTTGAGATATTCATTGAAGCTCAGTCTCAGGAGGAGGTTGCATAGAACTCTGGAGGAGTTATGATCGTGGGCAAGGAGTTATGATTGTATGGAAGGAAATCATACTCCTCCTCTTGTGTATTCCAATCCCAAGAAGCTTCCTCATCAAAAACAACATCACGACTAATATTTACCTTCCCATTCAAAGGATTATAGAGGCGATAACCCTTTGAACTTGCGTCATAGCCAATGAAGATAAGCTTCTCGCTTCGATCGTCGAGTTTGGTCCTTTTTTCTTCCGACACATGAGCATATGCAATACTCCCAAACACCTTGAAGTGACTAATTCCGGGCTTTCTTCCACTCCATGCTTCTTGAGGCGTCTTGTCAAGTACACTTTTGGTTGGTGCTCGGTTTGTCAAATAGACTGCACAAGCTACGGCCTCTGCCCAAAATTCCCTCGGCATCTTCTTGGTCTTTAGCATGCTTCTTGCCATGTTCAAAATTGTCCGATTCTTCCTCTCTGCCACGCCATTTTGTTGCGGTGTCCTTGGCACCGTTAAGGGACGTCGGATGCCTTTTTCATCACAAAACTGTTTGAACTCATTTGATGTGAATTCACCACCTCGATCGGTTCTCATGGCCTTGATCGTAAGGTTGCTTTCATTCTCCACACGTACCTTGAATCTCTTGAAGATTGCAAATACTTCTGATTTTTCCTTCAAAAAATAGACCCATGTTTTTCTAGAAAAATCATCAATAAAGATAAGGAAGTATTTACTTCTACCATGAGACTCCGGTTTGATCATTCCACATACATCGGCATGGATGAGTTCTAAAGGCTTCTTAGCTCTTGTCATAGACTCCTTCGGAAAACTACTTCGATGATGTTTTCCGAGTAAGCACCCTTCACACACTTGGTTTGGATTGTGAATATGCGGTAAACCCCGTACCATCTTCTTCTTTGATAAGTCTTCTAGACCTCCAAAATAGAGGTGCCCGTACCGTAGATGCCATAGCCAAGAGAGATCCTCATAACACGTCTTCAAGCATTTCGGAACATCATTACAAACATTCAAAGGAAACATTCGGTTTTTGGTCATGGAGACTTTAGCGACAAGTCTCTCATGATTATCTCTCAAATACAAACAATTATTTTTCATTTGAATTTCAAAACCTCTCTCTAATAATTGTCCTACACTCAATATATTGTTTTTTACATTAGGAATGTAATAAACATTTGTGATATATCGATTTTCTCCATTTTTTGACCGAATGAGAATTTTACCTATTCCTTTGATGGCGGCCAAAGAATTGTCTCCAAAAGCAATATTGCCTTTCTCCATCTCATTCAATTCCGCAAACATCTCGCGGTTCCCACACATGTGATTTGAGGCTCCCGTGTCAAGATACCACTTGCTATCTTGACTCTCTTCTTCTCCTTTTGAAGCCATGAATAAGGTCCCGTCCTCCTCCGCATAATTGGACTCCCCTTGATTGGCGTTGGAAGTGCCGGCAGTTGACCGGTCCTTTTGCTTTCGGTCAATCGGCTCCGAGTAACACTCATCCGCATAATGTCCATATTTATTACAATTATAACATTTTACCTGAGATTTATCTCTCCCAGACCTTCCACCACGTCTTCCACGACCTCGGCCTCCTCTTCCTCTTGAAGATTCACGCGAGTTTTGAGAAACGTCGGTGTTGGCTTCGCCTCTTCCACCATGACCTCGACCACCGCGACCTCTTCCACGTCCACGATTGTTCTCTTCCTTGAGTTTGAGTTGGAGAAGTTGTTCTACGGTCTCATTTTTCTCCATCTTCCTTTTCCTTTTCTCTTCATAGGCTTGCAACGAGCCTATGAATTGTTCAATCGAGATGTTATCGAGATCCTTTGTCTCCTCGATTGTCGTGGCGATGATCTCGAACTTTGTATTTAGGCTCCGTAGAACCTTCTCCATGACACGAACATCGGCGATTTCTTCACCGTTCCGTCTCAATTGGTTGACAATGGTCATTACTTTTGTGTGATATTCCGCTATCATCTCCGTCTCCTTCATCTGTAATGATTCAAACTCGCCACGTAAAGTTTGCAACCGTACCTTTTTCACACTATCGGCTCCTCTATGAGTCGATTGGAGTTTGTCCCACGCCGCCTTTGACGTCTTGGCATTGGCGATGGTCTCAAACGTGTCTTCGTCCACCGATTGGTACAAGATATAGAGGGCCTTCTTGTCCTTCTTTCTTGTCTCCTTTAACGCGTCTTTTTGCGCTTGATCGGCTCTATCATCCGGCTCTTGGAAACCATTTTCCACGATTTCCCACACGTCTTGTGCTCCTAGTAACGCCTTCATCTTGATGCTCCAATTGTCATAGTTGAGCTTGGTAAGCATCGGTAGTTGAAGCGGACCCATTCCCCCACCGTTGGCCATTATCCACTCTTTTTTGTACGCTCTGATACCACTTTGTTAGCAAAAGAAAAAATATAAAGGACAAAGGTTGGAGAAGATGTATTTATTCATTCAACTAAACATGCTTTTATAGGCTTACAAAAGTAACAACTAGGGAATACCAATTGTTAAAAAACTTAAATATCATCAAATGCTCATAACTCCTAAACCCAAACTCCCAAATTAAATACTATCGGTTATACAACCAAAAGCCACACACAACTTAAATGTCATAAATAAAGTTTAATGTGAAAACCTTTTATTTTCTCAACAAATAGATTGTAATCAACTGCTGGTTTGTGCAGGTTGCACTGTTGGGTTTGGAGGGATATTTCTTGTGATCTTTTCATGGTGGTTGTACAGACTACTGCGAAGAAGAAGGATAAAGAAACAGAAAGAAACTTTCTTCAAAAGAAACGGAGGATTATTGCTTCAACAGCTCTCTCCGACTGAAACTGGTTTTGAAAAGTCAAGAATATTTTCTGAAGAAGAGCTGCTGAAGGCCACAGATCAATACAACGAGAATAGAATTTTAGGGAAAGGCGGCCAAGGCACCGTCTTCAAAGGGATGATGACGGACGGCAGGATCGTCGCCGTTAAAAAGTCAAAGATCGAAAACAGCAGCCTCCTCGAGCAATTCATCAACGAGGTTGTCATCTTGTCTCAGATCAACCATAGGAATGTCGTCAAGTTATTAGGGTTTTGCTTGGAAAGTGAAGTTCCTCTTCTTGTTTACGAGTTCATCCCTAATGGAACTCTTTTCCAGCACCTCCATGAGCCAAGCGAGGACTTCCCATTTACATGGGACATGCGATTGAGAGTCGCCGTCGAAATTGCATCGGCCGTTTCGTACCTGCACTCGGCCGCCTCGATCCCGATATATCATCGAGATATCAAGTCGACAAACATTCTGTTAGACGAAAAGTACGTCGCGAAAGTTTCTGATTTCGGAGCATCAAAATCGGTCGCAGTTGATCAGACACACATGACCACGAAAGTTCAAGGAACTTTTGGATATCTAGACCCTGAATATTTTCAATCAAATCAGTTCACCGAAAAGAGCGATGTGTACAGCTTTGGCGTTGTTCTAATCGAGCTTTTAACCGGACAGAAGCCAATATCAGCCACGAGATCTAAAGAAGAACAAAACTTATCTGCATGGTTCCTCACGTTGATGAAGGAGGATCGTCTGAACGAGATTCTCGATGCTAGAATTTTGAAAGATGGAAAGAAAGAAACCATGTCGGCAGTGGCTAAGCTTGCAAAAAGGTGTCTGAATCTGAACGGGAAGAAGAGACCGACGATGAAAGAAGTTGCATCGGAGCTGGAGAGGATTAGATCTCAAATTTCTGTGGCGGAAATGGAAGAGAATGATGATCAAACTGAGGTTGAAGGTGACTATGGTGTCGTTGAAATTTCCATGGCTACAAGTCAGGAAATTTGGCCAACCTCCATTTCAACCAATTCTGATGCTCATGCTGACTGAGCATCAACCGGGCAAGATGACCATAGCCCAAGTAAGTGTTGTGCTGCAACTTTTCTTTTTTAAATAGTCTGTGTTAACTGTCTGTTCTAAAATAATGATATGCAACTTTTGTTAATAGTTAATTGTTAGCTGTTATTATAAAAAATCATATAAACGTTTAATAAATTAACATTTAAACTGATTTTGTATAATTAAATTTTCATCTTACTTAGTTGGATTGAAATAATAAATTACATCAAACTAAATCATATTTATCAAATTTTTGGAATCTTGATGGCTTATTTTTCTAAGAAATAAATTTTGATTAATTTTATATGTAATTTTAGGGTAATTGATGTGAGTAATCATTTATTTTAATTATTATATAAATAATAAAGATACGGTGATCAACAAAAAAAAACTCTTAAACTATAGGGTCATTGTCGAATTTGCATTTAAACTATGTCTGTCAACAAACCCGTCATTAAACTATTTTTCGTTAACGAGCCAACAATTCACATCAAATAGTCATTCAATTCGTCTCTGAGCAATCAAGGTTTAAATGCGGGCGAAGGCGTAAGCTCACATTCAAAAAGATATTCGACTAAATGTAAGTGTGGGTGGCTGTGAAAGGATATTCGACTCAATGTAGGAGCGAACTCCTGCTCCTAACTGCAAGAGTCTGTAAAACGATTTCTTAACGGAAAATTGGATGACGATGACTATTTATTTAACAAAGCAATGATGATTTTATTAGTGAATATAGTTTAAAAGTAAATTTATTAATGATCCTGAGTAAGATTTTTTTTATGGGTTTTTTTATATTAAACCTTGAAGTTTGGTTTTTTTTTGAAAAAAAACCTTAAAGTTTACTATTTATCGATCAAAACTTCGAAATTTCGAAAATAAGCAATTTAAACCTTTTAGTCTGGACACTTGGAGTGACCTCCAATTTTAAGTGCAAAACGACGCCGGTTTAAGGGTGGAGGCCGGCTGGTTTAGTTGAACTGGCCAGCATCCACCCTTAAATAGGCAAAACCCGTGACAAAGTCACGGGTTTTGTCTTTTTCCCCGGAGGTCGGCTGGTTCAATTGAACCGGTCGGTCTCTGTTTCCCTATTTAAACCTTCCTTCTTCTTCATCAAATCACACCTAATCAATTTTTTCTTAATACTCTCTCAATTTGTTTCTTGCTACGGCGATATTTCTCCGTGTTCACGGCTAGGTATGAAGTTTTTTTTTTTTTTAAATTTAATCATTTACTTTAGGAAATTTAAAATGATATTGACATTTTATTTTTTTGTATTTGTTAATATTTTTCTCTATATAAGCGACGACTTTTTGCTCTCTCCGACTATATTTCTCCTCATTCACTAACTAGGTATGAAGTATGTTTTTTATTACAGTTTTATCTATAATACTGTAGTTAATTGAATCCTATCTGTCATCGTTTCTTGTACTGATTATTAAGAATTGTGATTGTACTGTCTAAATAAGTTCTGTTTAGGAGACTGGAATTTAAGTGGACCGCTAGTGACCATCCAGCCTTTCCTGAGTACTTATTTGGAAAGGAAATTTTGTCTAAGGAAATTGTCAAGAACAATCTTTTTGGGGAATTATTTTGATCAGTAGTCAGTACTTTCAACGGTTTAATTTTTTGATTTAATTAATTTTGTTTTAATTTTTTTTATATTTTATTTCGTTTTTATCAATTATATAATCTTTATTTTTGTATTTTTTATTGTATTGACGTAAGAATATTATAATAAATTTCTATATATTAGTTATTTATTTATTTTAATTAACTTATTATTTTTGTTATTATTACATTTTACGCAGAAAAAAAAATTGTTATTTTACTTAATTAATTTATTTAATATTTGTATATTTTAACATTTTTCTCTATATTAGTAACGACGATAGATTCTGATTCAAGTAGATCGGTCGATTCAACTGGTGATGCCGAAATGGATTGGTATTCGGACGGCACGCTTGCATATGGTGATCTACGAGCATTCGATCACGCAGATGAAAATGAAGAATTATTTGCGTATTCGACCTCAAAAACTCTAGACAATGAGCTTCGAACACCGGTCGACTCGGATGACGAGGAGGTGGAAACTAGACGGGTAAGAAAACAAATCGGTATGAGTTTTTTTTTTTAGAAAATATATTTTTTCAGAAGTAATTAAAGAAGAAATATGCAAATATTCTTTGGGTTTTGATTTCATGAATGGATCCTGGAATCACACGAATCAACAATGTTGAAGTTCTCCTCGTGATAGTTTATTGTTTATAAGGCTTAATAGTGGCTGATATCGATCGTGGTCCAAGATCAGAGGTGATGACTCGTTGTTCCAACTATGGCTGATGCCTAACTGATTCCTAGCCAAATATGTGTAGTTGTCCTCCACATTGTTGTGAAGCACAATATGTTTTCCATTCACCATCATTTTCTTTACCTTCCTCAAAAACACTATTTTCGAACAAGTGTTTTGTATGTTTGTTGTTAGCATACTGTATTTCTAGCATTTTATTATTTTGATTATTAGTCTATTTGTTAGTTTAGCACTTGTAAATTTTATTTCTCATAAGTATCCTTCTTATTAGCTTCTAGGTTAAATACAAGATGTTTTGTAAAATATTAGTAAGTTACAAACAATAGAATTTGCAGCAAACTTCCTCTTCTTCTTCTCTATGTGTATTTATCAACCCTTCTACTTTTCTAACTTTTGTGTCATACTTCGATAGTCAACGTCATTCATCTACTTGAGCCCACAAAGAGTTTGTCTTACTTCTCCATACACACGATCTGCTCCTTTTTTGTTAACTGAACCGGGCTTCCAAGACAACAGCGGAATCCAACTGCAGTAGCCAACGCTTGGAGAGCGGGAGCCTAGACGTCAGAATTTAAAAGAAAACTTGACGGCGTGCTCTCGAACTTAGGCGTTGGGTGCCCGCCTAGGTTTATTTGGTTAACTGTGTTTAGTTTAAGGAGCTAATATCACCGTCACGAGCAGCCCAATAAATGAAAGTTAAAACGTAATTTATAGAATTAATATATAGAACTAGTATCTCCACATGCGTTTTTCTTCATGCCCAGTATATTCTCTTTTTTTCTTGTCCTTTAAAAAAGTTAGACATGTGAAATAAATAATAAATAAAGATATTACCAATAAACAGGGAAGATTATAAAATTGATAATATATAGTTTAATGTCTCACATCGATATAGGATGATCATATCATACTTGTGGTGGTAAGACACAATAGAATAAATTGAAGGAATCTTTTTGTCGAATATTAAAATTACGTAAATGAAATTTCTCGTCCAAAGTATTGTCGTAATAATTCTAAAGATAGTTACTCACTTATGTAAGATAAAGTAATGAATCCATCCTTAAACAAACATATATTATCATTTGTATTTTATAGCCCACCAACCATGACAATTTTAAGTGTTGGAAAATATGATGAAATCTAGAAATCTCACTCAAGACATTGAAATAAGTTGGACAAATTAAGTTGAAGATTCGACTAATAGTGACTAAGTCTTGGTTTCGTTTGATTTATGCCCTCTAGCAAAATCCATTCAATCTTCAATGGAAAAAAAAAAATCCATTGAGGAACCAAAACATGTATTGATACATCAATGGAATTGAAACCAAACTAAGACTTATGTTTCGATTGAGAGTTTGATTTTTTTTTTTTACATATGCAATTAGTACTCCTACAACTGGCAAGAGCCTGAGACAAATTGTGGATTGCACCTAATCAAAGCACAAAGTCGAAGATGTCTGAAGCACCAGCCCTTCCACTCCAGTCGAGTCGCTGGTGGGTCCAATCGGGTGATCTGAGAGTCAGCATGATGAAGAAGAAATAGTATGCAGCTTGAGTTGCCATAATGGCAATCATTTCAAGAATTAAATTCTACTTTACTCACCGATTAATTTAATAATTTCTAATTTTTGTCTCCCTACTACCATGTTTATTGATACCTTATTTTATTTTGAGATGTTCTCGTCCATCTTTTCTGAATTTTCAAAATCAAAACTGAAATCGTGATTAGTTGCGTTGGTGTCGTAACACTAGTTGTGACATCAATAGTAGAGAGCAATTATGGACAGAATAAAATGCGTAAATTAAGGAGACACGAAATTGGTAACGCAGTTCGGCAACGTGCCTACGTCTGCGGGACCACGCCCAGAATTAAAAACATTTCAAAGAGTTTACAAAGTTGCAAGACAACCGAACTTATACAAATAAAGACTCCCTCTTATCTTTGTCGCCGTCTCTTCCTAACTTCTCCAAAAAAACTGTTTTTGCGAGCTCTCCTCGACTTTGAAACGGTCTCTCCCGAGATATCAATGCGACAAGCTCCCTTTGTCGATAATGACTCCTCCCAGAATCCATGTATGGCAAGATCCCCTTGCCCACGATGAGAATGACAAGCTCCCCTTGTCAATAAACAGAACTCCTCCCGAGTTCCTGTGTGGTCTCCTCCCAAGACTGATCTTCAATGAAGAATAAATAAGAGTACTTCTATGACACCGCTTGTGACACCAATCGTTGTCTTAAGATGCACACCACAACACACGTTGAACAATGAAAGCCACCAAAGGTAGAGTGTGGAAGACAGTCTCACAGAGACAAACAAACAACAACCCACTCGCAAAAGCTTGAGGGAGGAAAAAACAGCGGCTTGCGGCACAAGTAATTGTGAGAGAAGAATCAATATTCTGCGCATGCTCTTCTGTGACAGTAAGAAGCTTAAATATAGTCTGCAACAGATTTTCGTTCAAATATTTTAACCAAAACAGAATCCACAATATAAGGAAACCGAAACCACATAATCTGGAAACGTGACACTCTTTGCGACATTTATGGAAAGTACCAGAATAAGACAGATTTGAATCTCAGAATAATTGGATTACGAATCTTGCTATCTGTTATGATACACAGAATTTATAATCTTCAAATCGGTCTTTCATAGATAAATGCAATTGATAACTTGATTTCCAAAAAACTAACTTTCCTTATTTTTCAAGCTTACCAAAAACAAATATTCTGCATATATTTGTTACTATAATCTCCACAAAATTTGTTTGCTTTGCAATTAAATAATACTGCAATCTTTATTTAATTTCCAAGATAAACAAAGCAAATACTTTAATTAATTTTTCAAAAAATCTTATGCCAACACATATTGACATTAACAATCTCCCCCTTTGGCATTTTTTGGCAAAATTAAGAACTCCCTCTGAATGCTGGCTGTAGGGTCATCGAAGCTCCTCCTTAAAACTTACAACAGTAGATCAATGCACAAAACATTATTCATGACATGCACACCATATCCCAGCGATCAGTGTAAGCACAAACCTCTCAAATTTCTCCTCCTTTTTGTCATAAAAGGACAAAAAGATTAAAGAAGACAAAATATCCAGCTCAGCATATAAATAATCCATCAGCTAATAAGGTATCCAGCAGCAAAAGAAAGATATCTAGCAGTAAATGAAAATATCCAGCAGCAAAAGAAAGTTGTTTAAACACATCATTCAATAAGTGACAAACCCGGATGTAGATGCTGGTAACTGCTCATTTTGAGTAACATGAGTTTCAGTTTCTGCTGCAGTCATGACATCAGAAGTGACACCAGGTATATCATTATCAAAAGGTGTAGAAGGAACCTGAGTTTCAGCATCAGCAAATTCTTCAATCGACTCATCAATTTCTTCATTAGAGTCAGCAACATCTTTGGTTGTGTCCACATCATCAGCAACTTGAGATTTATTGGCAGACCTCTGTTTCTCAAAAATATCATCAACAAAATCATCTTGAGATATTTTTCCTTCAAGATCATCAATCAGACCTGTAACTTCTTTCTTTCTTTTCTCAATGATATTCTGCTGATCATTCAGGAATTTTAACTCATCTTCAAGTACCTCAATGGTGAAATAAAAAATGCAGAATTGGAAACATTTTCAGGAGTTGTAACACTCTTTAGAACACCTTCTAGATTATTAACTTGTTCAACTGCCAGAAGCTTGTAGCTGATCCTGATCTCCTCTTTATCCATATCAACAACTTCTTCATCCTTTCATTCTTGCAATCGGCATGCTATACAATCAATTCTGTGTGGTGATACTTGACTTGTATTTGTTTCAAGATGTAACTCTGTAACCTTACCCACTGGAGTTTCTTCAAAGCTTCTTCAATAATAGCCAAGGATAAAATAGAAATCAAAAAACCATAATCTTGAGAAGAGAAAAATTCGATGAACAGTGAACCCTTGAAGGCTATGGAAATAAACCATAAATTCATATTTGAAAAGAATTATAATAATTCCTCAAATCCCAGAAACATCTTCTAATTCCCATAAAATTTGGAAAATAAATCCAAATTCTTCAAATAAGTTGGAAAATAACCTTAAGAGACAATCATGATAAAATTCTACCAATATCTCTCTAAATATGGAAGAAATTATCTTCAAATTCTCATAAAGTCTTCCAACAGATTTAAACCATAAATTCTCACTCAATATTTGGAAATAAACCCAAATTTCACAGAATCAGCCGAAATCTTCATAAGAGGTCATGTGTCATGCAAGGAGTTGTAAACTATAATCGAAAAAATATTAGCTAATAAAGGAAGTCGCCTAACACAAGTGGCGAAAATAATACTAATTTTTTTTTTTTTATGAAAGCAAATAAACACTTACAACCAAAAGTATTTCTTCACATGACACAGAGGCCTAGGGCAAACCTTAATTCTTCAAATCTTACATCATCCAAAGCTTTGGTGAAGATATCCGCAATTTATTTTTCTGTCACCATATGTTCCAAAGTAATAATTTTTTCTTCCACAAGAAATCTAATAAAATGATGTCGAATATCTATATTCTTGGTTCGAGAATGCTGAACCGGATTGTTGGAAATATTGATGGTACTCATGTTGTCACAATAGAGTGTCATGACATCCTGTGTGACACCATAATCTTTCAGTATTTGTTTCATCCAGAGAAACTGAGTGCAGCTACTACCAGCTGCAATATATTCTGTCTCGGCAGTCGACAGAAAGATTGAATTTTGCTTCTTGCTGAACCAAGATACCAAGTTATGTCCCAAATAAAAATATCCACTGGAAGTACTTTTCGATCATCCGAACTCCCAGCCTAGTCAGCATCACAATAACCAACAAGATTTGCGTTAGTATAAAATGAATACCAAATCCCATAGTTAGCTGTCCCGCTAATATATTTAAGTATCCGCTTGACATATATTAAATGTGATTCTCGAGAATTCGCTTGAAAACGAGCACACACTCCAACACTATAGCCAATATCCGGCCGACTAGCAGTTAAATATAGGAGACTACCAATCATGCTTCTATATAATCTAGCATCAACGGAAATTCCTTTCTCGTATTTGGAAATTTTCTCATGTGTCCCGAGCGGTGTTATATTTGGACGAGCATTCTCCAACTTGAATCGTTTCAACAATTGTTTAGCATACTTGCTTTGAGAGATGAAGATACCATTATTACCTTGCTGAATATGAAGTCCAAGAAATTAACTGAGTTCGCCTACCAGCTCATTTCAAATTCCCCGGTCATTTGAGCAATAAAATCATTCACCATGTCTTATGACACCTAACCAAATACTATATCATCAACATAGATTTGGGCAAGTAAAAACTAACCTTTTTCACGACGAATGAAAAGGGTTTTATCTACTCCCCTTCGCTCATATCCCTTTGACAATAAATACACAGTGAGTCTTTCATACCATGCTCGAGGGGCTTGTTTGAGCTCGTAAAACAACTTTTTCAATTTGTAGACATACTCGGGATGATGAGGATCTTCAAAACCCTTTGGTTGACCAACATACACTTCTTCATTAAGGATACCATTTAGGAAGGCACTCTTTACATCAATTTGATATAATTTGAACCGCATCACACAGGCCGTGGCTAATAGTAGACGAATAGACTCAAGGCGAGCAACCGGAGCAAATGTTTTATCAAAATCAACACCTTCAATCTGAGAATATTCTTGAGCAACCAAACGAGCCTTGTTTCGAGTAATATTATCATCCTCGTCGCTTTTATTCTTATATATCCACTTGGTACCAATGACATTTACATCGGGGGGGCATGATACCAAGTCCCAAACTTGATTCCTTTTGAATTGATCAAGTTTCTCTTGCATAGCACCAATCCAATATTCATCTAACAAGGCTTATTTCACATTTTTGGGCTCAATTTATGATGTAAAGCATGCAAATTGAATCATTTCACGATAATTGACTCTTGGTTTGTCTCTGGTTTGAATACCACCATTTAGACCTCCAATAATTTCATCTACATAATGATTTTTCTGGACACGTGTGGACGGTTATCTTTGATCCGAGATAGTTGCTTCATTAATTTGTGTAACCTAGTCCGTGACACTACTCGTAACATCACTTGTAATACTGGTTGAAACACCAAAATTTTCATCATTTGAATTCTGCACTATGTCGTCAATGTGAGTATTAGCTGATTCCAGAGAATCGCCCACTTGAACGTTTGCAGATTCTACGACATTTCGAATCCTTTTGTTGTAAACTCGATAAGCACGGCTATTTGTGGCATAGCCCAAGAAAATAGCTTCATCACTCTTAAGGTATAGCTTCTTCTATGTTCCCTGTCATTCAATACATAGCAAGTACTACCGAAAGGATGAAAATAGTTAAGATTTAAAATTTTACCTTTCCATATCTCATACGGTGTCATTAAAGATCCTCCACGGAGATACACCCGATTTATAGTATAACAAGCAGTGTTCATAGCTTCAGCCCAGAATTTTTGTTGAATATTCTTCTCATGTAATATTACTCAAGACATCTCTGCAATAGTTCGATTTTTCCTCTACACAACTCCATTTTGTTAAGGAGTTTTAGGTGCTAAGAACTCATGAAATATACCAAGCTGATTACAGAAGTCTGAGAATTCAGAGTTTTCAAATTCTCTCCCATGATCACTGCGGATACGGATAATCTTCATGATGATACACTCTTTTTCTCGTTGAAGTCGGATACATAACGATTTGAAGGCTTTGAATGTATCGGATTTTTCTCTAAGAAATTCCACCCATGTATATCGAGAGAAATCATCAATAGTAACATATGCATATCGTTTACCTCCAATACTTTCCACAAGCATTGGTCTCATTAGATCCATATGAAGCAGCTCAAGTACAAGAGTTGTTACTGGTGTCGACGACACTGAATGTGACACCTTGGTTTGCTTCTCAATCTAACAAGGTCCACATATTCTTCCTTCATCGAAATTCATCTTTGGAACCCCACGGACAGCTCCCTTTGATATCATCATATTTAGCATTCAATCATTGACATGTCCCAACTAGGGGTGGGCACGGTCCGGCATGGTCCGGTCCGGTTCGGTTCTCGCTTGGAACTAGACCGGACCGGTTATATCGGGATTTTGGTTATTAGAACCGGAACCGGTTCCTCCTGAATGTTTTTTTAATTTTTTTTTTTAAATTGCAAAATGCAAAAACACATCCCGAATGCTTCTTTTCTACTACGTATTCATCTTCGACGGAGCCAGAAGTAGACATATATTTTGCCCAACTAGCCCCGTCGTTGACTGGAATGCATCTTTCCTTGTAAATAGACTCAGCAGCCAGTTCTCTGCGTTTAAAAGCTAAATTGAAACTTGCAGGAAAAACAAATTAATAGAACTATGATTCTAAGCATGATCCAACAGATAAATTTGACATCTTTAGCAATCTTTCTAGATCCAATTCTGACACAGGAACAGTAGAAAATTCATTCCAATCTGCATTTCTGGAGAAAATCAAAAGAGAACACAATACCTTGGCATGCCCAGTTCAAGAAGCTCGTCAATGGAGGAATCCAGAGCCATGCGATCCTCTTTCTTCGCCAGAAGCTTCACCTCCTGGACAACATTAACTCCCCATCCATTTCTCAGATCCGCTGAATACATATGTTTAATGGCATCGTTAATCTGTTCAATTTCGTCAATATTCGCAGATCCAAGATCCTCCAAGAATCTCTTCACCGTCTGCCTCCATAGCTCCAATATTCGCAGTCGCCACTCGCCACTCGCCAGTAGGGAAAATTGCTGAACTGAACTAAAGCCAACAGGGAGCAATATTTATTCGGTATTCCCACGGTTCCCGGTTCTGTGATCAACAGAACCGGGACCATGGACCGTGGTTCCGGTCCCATGGGTCTGGGAACCAGGAACCGATCCCATAACTCAACAAATCGCCCAAGAACCGGACCAAACCGACGGTCCAGTCCGGTCCACCGGTTTCGGTCCGGTTCTGCCCACCCCTAGTCCCAACCTTCTATGCCATAAAATAGGATCTTCCATGCTTGAATGAAAACAAGTAGAAGATGAGTAAATAAGATAACAATTATCAGAAGATCTTACTCCCTCTAAGATGCAATTTCTGTCATGATCGGACATCACGCACTTTCCACGAGTGAAGTGAACATTTAGATCTTGATCACATAGTTGACTAATGCTAATTAAATTAGCCCTTAGACCATTAACCAGAAGAACATTCTCCAATTTTGGTAACCCTGGAACATTTAGTGTCCCTCTTCCCATGACACTACACTTGACACCGTTGCCAAAAGTCACTTTTCCCACACTTTCAGATACGATGTTCTTCAAAAACTTCTTTTCACCAGTCATGTGTCTAGAGCAGCCGCTGTCAAAGTACCAAGCATCGATTGTAGTGGCCTTTAGAGAGATTTGTGTAACATTGCATTTCAAGTTTGATTTAATCACCCATCTTTATTGAGGAAATCTGACAGAAGAAAAATTTCTAGCAGTACCTTGTCTTAAGTCAGCTACATATGTAAAACATCTAGGGCGATTATGGCCACGTTGATTGCAATAGTGACAAATAGGAGTGAATCTGTTACCTTTATTTATGGGAACAGGATGAGACTTTTCTTTCTACTCAGTTCTAGTAGTGCTTATTGTAACTTGCTTCCTTTTGTACTCAACAACTTTGTCTGACAATTTTGGTGATATAAAGTTTGATATTGGTGATGACACTGCACGTGATACTGTCTGTGATACCGAGCTTTCTTCTTTGAACCCGAGTCCAGAGCGATCACCACTTAATTTGCTGTTTTTTAAAATATCATCCAGCTTAGAAGAACCTGTATTTAACATCTTGACATTTTTCTTCTTGTGATTCAGCTCGTTAAATAGTTTCGTCGCTTCATCCCGACTCGTTCTCAATTTGACTTCCAATTTAGCAACAGAATTTTGCAGGTTGATTTTCTCAGCTTTCAAGTCTCTATTCTGAATGCGAAGACGCTGATTTATTCTAACAAGCTCGGTCCATTTTTCATGAAGAAATTTATACTCCACAATGAGATCTTCTTTCGTAACTTCATCATCACAATCCGATATATCCTCTGTAACATCATGTGAGACACTATCATCATACGTGTGTTTAGAGTTAGCAACTAGAGCCACCTTGTAATATCATGCTTGTACGGAATTTTATATTATAATATATGT
Source organism: Begonia masoniana (assembly GCA_022432975.1). Taxonomy (NCBI): domain Eukaryota; kingdom Viridiplantae; phylum Streptophyta; class Magnoliopsida; order Cucurbitales; family Begoniaceae; genus Begonia; species Begonia masoniana. The sequence goes on along the minus strand of CM039515.1, from coordinate 3,457,932 downwards.
TGGTATTTTTTTGTAAATATGTCAAATCAAGATCGTTTTACGAAAAGAAAGCGTCATTAGAATCCTAATTATTAATTGGAATTTTGAGGAATTTACGGGATTTTTCGAAGTAATAACGCTATATTTCGAGAAATTACGTTTCTCGTAATATAAATAACGTTTTAGTAAAAATAGTAAACGAGGTCCGATTTGCGAACAGACAGTTTTTATAAATCCCAAATATTAAGTTGGACTTATTGGCAAAATATGGAGTTTTCGAGAATCAAAATCTTTGGCCGATTAACGATACGAATGACGAAACATATATAAAAACTATGGAAGGGCATTTTAGTAATTTGCCAAATCAAATTTTATAAAATAACACAAATTTCTTTTCTCCTCATTTCTTTCTTCTTCTTCCCTGGAGCTCACGAGAACAGAGAGCATTTCTCTCCCTCGACCGCCGGCGATTTCTCCAATCCGACTCCGTTCTGACCTCCGATCGTTCCGTTTTTTTCACGTTTTCTCCTCCAATCGACGCTCTAGGTATGATTCTATAGTTTTAGAGCGTTAAATTTCGAGTTTCGTAAAGTTAAAACGATTAGGGTTTCGTTTAGGTTTTGTTAAAAAATCGAGATTTAGGGTTTGAAATCGATAGATTGTTGTAGATTACGGATGTATAGAGCGTAATGAACGATATTGGACGAAGTTAAATCGATTTTTGAAAAATGTTAAAATTGGAGAATTTTCGGGTTTTGAGAAAACTCGTTAATTGTAATTTTAAACTATCGATTGTTAATCGTTGTTTAAATACTTCGATTAGTTAGGTTAAGATTTTAAGAAAAATTCCTTAGTTAAGGTTTTCGTTAAATTTGAACGTTTAGAAGTTTAAACTCGTTTTAACGATAAACGTTGTGAATTTCTTAGGTGAACAACGTTCATGGACGGAGCTTGAGCTGCTTTGGACACGAGGTAAGTTCTCGTGATCTTCTTTGGCCGATAGGCCTACACCGTATGTTGAAGTCGTCTCGAGGAATTTTGGAGATGCACTTGTTTAATTTTGCTTGGTTTGGGTAGTTAGGTTTAGTGGTTTATAGGTTACGTTTTACAGTCTTGATGGTATACGTTATTGCTTGTTTATTTTATGATATAGAACTGTTCACGCGTCACGTGTTTTATAGAAAAGCATGAAAATGAATTCCGCACGATGTTTTAAAGATAATGCATAGAAAAACAGCCATAAGGCATACAGTTTACAAGCCGAAAGGCATACAGGTCGAAAGGCATACAGTTTATAGGTCACGCGAGGTGGGGCTCAGGCACGGCTGTACGTGTTGTAAGCGTGTACCCCCCTCCTCTAGCTGGAAAGAGTAGTCCGCCCGCTGGATGAGCTCTCTCCGGTTATGGGGATAGGATCTCGGTGACACCTACAGTGCACTGCATACTAAAGTAAAGAAAATAAAGCATGGTTTATGAACTCACATGCATAGCATGCATTTTACATTTACGAGAGCTTGCTGAGATTTTTATCTCATAGGTGTCTGTATGGTGTAGGTGATTACGAGGAAACAGGTGAGGATGAGATTCCTCCTCCCGAGGCATGAGTCCAGTTGACGAAAATGGTTGCGGTGGTGCGCTGGGGCAGTCGACCCTTACCTGACCCGTGGGGAAGTATGTATAGATTTTGAGGGTTTTTTGGTGATATTTTGGGTTAATGGTTGTATAGATATGCTTTAGGTTGTTTGGGTCTAAATAGATTTACGTATTATTGTTAGTGATTTTACACACTTACACGCAAGTGCACGTGTCGCTAACGAAGTAATAGAGTAAGTAAAGTATCGATCCCACGAGGATATTGTTAATTGAATTAATCGCTATAAAAATCTTATAAAAATATAAAATTGCTGGATAATAATTAGAAATAAAATATGAATAATGATGCAATAAAATAAAGCAAGATTAAACGAGGTAAAAACGATAAAAGAAGGCCTTGGCTAGGATCGATTTCTTCGTTACGAGAATTTTACACTGATGCTCTGATAATGCTCTGCAGCATTGTCTAAGAACAGCAAGAATTAAATAATTCTAGGATTCTTTCGAATTGCCTAGATAAATTCAAATTAGAATTTCCTTCGACTTTGAATGAATGTAACTAATATTGAATTTCTTATATGCTCTATTCTTATCGCCAATCGAATTAACGTTAACTACCTTGTAACGTATTAATCCAATTAATCAATCGTGCATCTTAACATTTATATTTACCTGTCGATAAAATATAAACATGAAATATCAAACTATCTGTCGATATGAATTGAATTAGACGAGGAATATCACGAAAGTTTGTTCCAAACAAAAATGCATTAGCAATGCTACAGTATTAATCACAAAACAGTAAGAATTCTTATATTTCTAGGGTTCCGTCGAATTGCCTAGATAAATTCGTTTTAGAATTTTCTTTTCGATTTTGAAAAGACAAAAACTTAATATGAATTTTCTTGTGAACCTATTCTTAAATACCAAATAGATTAATGTTAGCGATTTTGCAACACTTTTAATCTATTCAATTTCTCATGCATCTTTAATTCCTATTTACCTATCGATACAATAGGAATATGTGAAATCAAAATTGTCTATCGACATAAATTGAATTAAGCAGTTCAAATCATGAGAAATCATTCAATGAAAAATACGTAGCATTCATAGATCAATAAAAAAAACGTAACGAATACTACCGTCCTAACCAAGATAAAAAAGTTTAACTACTAGACATAATTAAAATAAACTAACAATAATTGTGTTCATAAAAAAAATATATTGCAATAAAAATAAGAGAAGAAGAAATTATCCAAGAAGAATGGCCGTCGTCCGTCTGGTCTCCTCTCCCCTCTTTTGCTTTCTTCTCCAGCAAGCCTTTTTGTTACGCAGCAGAATACCCTTCATATCTCCAAGAAAAATATATTAAAATATGCCCCCCCTGGATCTACTCTTCTCTCCACGTAAGGAGTTGTACCGAAATTCCTTTTAAAAAATATCTCATTTAATTCTCCATGCAATCTTCTCTTTCTCTCTCCAATCTCCATTATCTTTAATTGTTTTCCTTTTTATTTAGCTTTCCAGAATGTTGCTTTTTTCTCTCTCTCCAATTGGCTTCTCTTTCCACGTGTTTCATCCTTCAAATTCTTCTTCTTCTAATTGGATTTCCTTCCTTTTTGTCCTCTTTTGTATGCCATGTGTCTTCTCCTCTTTTCTTCTTTCCAAATTTCTCTTCCTTGATTCTTGCCTTCACTTTCTCTCCATAAATCTCAGCATTTGAATTCGAATTTCCCACTATAAAAATAACATTCAATTATGAAAATATAAAATTTGATTTCAAGAGAAAAATGTGTTTTTAATAGAGAATTGACATTAAATACATCAAATTGAATAAAAACACTAATGTTGTAGCATTACATGGCAATTGTAATAATTCATACCCATTTATTATTGCAATCACTCAATTCATATAAGTTTTCTTATGTAAAATTTGCATAAAATGACTCTAAAATAAGAGTCATCAATTATGCTTTGAAATGTTTTGGGAATTGATTTTATAATCTTTTGTTTGATTTCAAAACAGGAGGATTTGTTTAGGTTTTAAACGTATCCACGCAATTCGTTGAAAAATCTATGTTTTTGGTGGACATGTTGATTACACGGAGCACAACCCTTGGTTTGGTGAAGTGTATGATCTAGTGTTGAACAGTTGAGAGCCTATGAGTGATCCTCCTGAATGGCTAGAACGATGGCAAGCCAGATTCGATGGAATTTATAGCGGCAGAAAAATTCTGGTACATCCTTTATCCAATAAGACTCTCTATGCTTATGATGTTGTGGACAAGTCATGGGAGGTACTTGATCGCCATTTTGGATATTGGAATTGTTGTGGGTGATTATGGATGATGTTTTATATGTTTTTGACTATATAAATGTAGAAATTTGCGGGTATGATTTGGTTCGATTAAAATGGTTGAAGCCAATTAATTTGGATAGTCTAGAATGGTTCTCGAGGATCAAAAATTCTGAAGAAGTGGTACTGCATGATGCACTTTTCTTTAAAGTTGAAGCGAAGGTGCTGTATTTGGTATATTTTGACTGGAAGAAGGGTGGAGGTCTAGACATTTATTGCAAGACGTTCACTGTTAAAAAGATGATGCAGGAGGATGACGATGTAATATTGGAGGCAGAAGTATTTTCTTCAACCATCTATAATCTCGGGAAGGTAGGTCGTTGCCTAAATTATGTTGTCATGTAGTTGAAGAATAATTTGGATTGTGATGTTCAAGTTCTCTCGGTAACATTTAGGCAATGCTGTTTTAAGGGTGCACTTGATGTGGATGTGGTGTTGGATGTCTATGTAATGGGCTTCAGAGCATTGCTTAATAAATTAAATTTATTAATGCTAAGAGTACTGGTATTAAACTTTGATGGTAAGACAATAAAGTCTTTCCAACCTCGGTTTCACAGTTTCTTCTTGACTACTTCCTTCCACTGATCATTTTCACTTCACAGGTCTATTTTTTTGTTGATTGCTTTTCATTTCAGCCTTCGCGTTGAATTTTTTCATTAAATTTGGATCTTCAAGTTCTTCTGATTGAGATTCAACTTGCTGTGCATCTGAACAAGTACCGCTTTAGTCGATCCTTCACGAGAGCTATTGCTAAGTGTAAGCATTAATAGAGGGGTGTATGCGAATTGCTATTAATTGTTCGAAGGGCAAACCCAAAACATATGTAACTTCCACCAGGAATCAACACAATCTATAACATTTTAAGTTTCTTTTTGTTTTTTTAAGATCAAAAACATCTCACTGCATTATTCTATAAATCCACAACAATATACATTGTAAAATTTTTAAGCAGGAAATAATATATTTTGACAGTTCGTAATGCAAACTAAACCATATATATTTATATTCCGGTGTAAGAAAACAAATCTTCAAATCTTTATCTTCCACGTATGTCTCTAATGGATCATCTTACCAACTAATGCTAATCAGGTTTAAAATCAATTAAATTACAATAATGACATCTTCAAATCGTCATCTAAATCTTCTGCAAATCTCAAACTTATATTTTGCACCCCAAAAATATTACAAAAAAATTTGTTCCTATTTTGTCCATAAAGAAACAAGGAAGACGAACGAAATGGCATTGAACAGCGTGAGGGCAGCTCTTTTCTTTTCACTGTTCGGTAACGGCTACAGTGACTTCCCCTTAGGGGTACGGCGGACAGTGACTTCTTTCACGTGAAGGTTTTGTCCTTTCTTCACTATTCGGCCCAATATTTCGATCAAATACTTTAGCCCCAAATATTGACTACAATAAACGAATAGTCAAAACCAGCAAACCTTAGTAAAGCACACAGCTTTACAATTTGCTTCGCACACAGAAACCATAGCTTCGCAGTTCGTCCTTCACGCAAGTTGGCTTCCAATCTGAGTTTGGCTTCTCCTCTCTCAGGCTCGAACTTCTTCTTCACCGGCGCTACAGATTGCCTTGGCTCGATGGTGGAATCGCAAAGTTCAGCGCGCAGAGAATCGAAAGAAGGCAGTGGTCAGTTGTTTCTGCCCAAAACGGCGACAGATAGAGACTTCTCCTCTTCGCCCGGCGCTCTCTTCACCTCCGATGCGCGCGCGGCAGCTCCTTCTCGGAGCTAACTCTCTGTCTGACAGTGGCGCGGCGTGCGAGCAATCGGAGTCCTCGGAGACTCTCATCGTCGTTCTGTCGGACGGCGGCTAGGGCACCCTCTCCCTTTCTGCGCGGCGGCGATGGCCGCGGCGGTGAAGCACGCGTCTTCTTCTCTGTTGAAGAAGACAACAACAGGAGACTCTCATCGTCGTTCTGTCGGACGGTGGCTAGGGCACCCTCTCCCTTTCTGCGCGGCGGCGATGGCCGCGGCGGTGAAGCACGCGTCTTCTTCTCTGTTGAAGAAGACAACAACAGTGGGTTTCTTCTTCACCGTTCTTTCTCTGTTCCTCGCGGCGAGAAGAACACAACAAAGAGAAAAAAAACCTTTATCCTTTCCCTTTTTTTTCAATTTATTTTTCTCCCAAAAATTACAAATTTCCACCGAAATTGCAAATCCAAAAATTCGTTCGATATCTTCAAAAAATCAAAACCTGATTTTTCTTGACCTTCAACCTAAACCTCTGATATCAGTTGTAAGTAATCGAACGATAACAAAAAAAAAATACGACGTAAAACATTATATTTACGTAAAAAATCCCGTATAGAATTTGAGTAGCACCAAAATTTTAGTAATCATTGCCAAAGGATGTGGATTAATTTTTTAAAGAGTCATCATCAATGTATTATTGATATTACGTCCACTAAAGAGTGTATATACAGAGGGTTATTGATTGAAGGTCCTTAAATCTATTTTCTCATTTAGAATATACACTATCACCGGAAAATAAAGGTTTAAAAATGATTCTTCGTAGGATTAGAAATGATTCTTCGTAGAGAAAAATAGTTGTCCTTGTTTATCCTCAATGACGGGAGATATTTTGAATTTTTACACTTTAATCTATATGCTTCGATTTTTGTTTTAAAACATGTTAGATCAATAATAAGGTTAAAGTTTAGACGTACGAAAATGTTAATCAGAAGAAATATTGTAAAATGAAAGAAGTAATCTTCATTAATTTTTTCGGGTTCATGCTTTACCCAAAGAAAGTGAGAGCCTTCATTACCGTTGTCAGAAGCTTAAATGATAATGCACACAAAAAGTTGAACTTTTAACCTTTTCTAAGGGACCACTAGCCCTACCAGGCGAAGTCGAATACGAAGACGACAAGGAAGGAGACAGACTGTAAAGCAGAATAAATTGTTTCGTTGTTTGTGTCCATTACTGGTTCTTGTTTCAGGTTTTGAAGGTAGAGGCATGAAGAAAGATGTACAGAAAATGGTGCTTCTGTTTATCGTTTTTTCGTTTTCAGCTCTGATGCTGAGTGCAGAAAGTTCAACAATAAAGTCTAAATGTCAAGATCGTTGCGGAAGTGTTCAGATTCCTTACCCGTTCGGAATCGGCCCTGATTGCTACCTGCATGAAGGATTCGCCGTTTCTTGCAACAAATCAGGAGACGACTCTGCACCGAAGCTTTTTGCGACGAGTATCAATATGGAAATTCTTGAAATATTGGTCGATCAAAGTAGATTCCGCGTCAATAACCCTGTGGTTTTCTCTAACTGCGGAAAGAAGAACAACACTGAAACATTCATCGACATCGTCAGCAGCCCCTTTAGGTTATCGGGCCAAGATAATCAATTCACTGCCATGGGATGCGACAATCTGGCTCTTCTCTCCCAAGGAAATAGAATCTTCGGCGGTTGCCTCTCGATTTGTCTCGAGGTAGTGGGCCTCAATCCATCGTCGACGAACGGAACGAATCTCGGAAGGTGCAACGGCATCAACTGCTGCCAAGCTTCAATTCCACCGTTGCTGAATCGTATCGGCGTGTCGATGCAGGGAACAAATGCGACTAGAGGAAAGGCGGAGGCGAACTGCAGATATGGTTTCATAGTGGAAAAGGCATGGTTCGACCAAAACGACGTCGATGCTAACAGCACGGATTTCGTCCCTGCGATCCTGCTTTGGGGAGTGGGGGGCTCTAATTGCACAACTGGATCGAACCACACTCTGCTTTGCGGAAGAAACACTCGATGTTCGACGGTGGTCGGGGTTACTGGAGGCGTCTGTGAATGTGAGTACGGATACCAGGGAAACCCTTATCTTCCTTACGGGTGCCAAGGTAAATTCTCTGCCCTCCCTGGCTAACTTTATTTTTTTTTATTAAAAATCTTTTAGTTTTTAGTTTATTTTTAAACAGTTTTCTCGTAAATTAAATTGTACGTAATATGTTGCATGACCTTACTGCACAAAAAAACTTGGAGATTAATAAAATTTAAAATTGAATTAAAAATCAGATTAAAGTATGTGATTTGATAGAAAACGTAACACATGCGTGCTGGATTTTAAGATTATTAGGAGGATAATACTAAAAAAAGTTGGTTCTCTCGTGCCTTGGTCGCTTAGTCATCCTGATATCTCAGTGCCTCCTAATTTACCAAACAATTTATAGGATTATTTATGAGAACACAGTGTAATTTGTCAAAATCTGCGAATCTTTGTAATGATTATCACACTACCTTTTGTATTATGATAAAAGCCATTTTAAATGATTTTTTTTTAATTCTCAAAATATCAATGCTAACGAATTAAACATTTCATTCTACAAAATTTAACAATTTAAATCTCAGCCCATGCTTGATATCCTCCGTTCTATATCTTACTCGTAGAACAAAAAACTCTTCTTTATTTTATAAATTAATTTTTAAAAAATATCAAATAATATTAAATTTATTTAAAATTTTTAATATATGTTCATTACATCATGAGAAGATAATATGAAAATTTTCATGATTTATTAACACTTGTACTAAAATTATAATATATCGTACACTATAAAATCACAAAACTTTCCAGATTATCTTCCTATGATGTAATGAACATGTGAAAAAAAAATTCAAGTAAATTTAATATCGTTTTTTTATTTTTTAAAATTAATTTATAGGGTCCCATTCTTTCTTCATTTTATAAATTAATTTTAAAAAAATACCAAATAATTAGTTAAATTTTTACTACATATTCACCACATCATAGAAAGATAATTTGGAAAGTTTTGTAATTTCATAGTGTATGATATATTGTAATTTTAGTTAGGGTAAATTTCAAAAATAACCCTGAAGTATGAGTAATTCTCGAAAAAATCCTCAAACTAAAAGTCGTCGCAGTCAAAACTTCAAAGTTCTAAAAATTGTTAAAATTAACCCTGGCGGGGGCCGCATGCTGTAATTCGGCCCTCCACACTCTCAAATTATTCTTCATTATTTTAAAATAATTTTAAAAAATACCAAATCATATTCAATTCACTTAAAATTTTTACCACATATTCAACACATCATAGGAAGATAACGTAAAAAGTTTCGTGATTTTTTCAAAATTTTTATGATTTAATATAATTGTTTTATAAAATAATATCATTAAAATTACAATATATAACACAAATGTTATAAAATAACGAAACTTTTTTCATTATCTTTCCATGATGTAATGAACATGTGGTAAAAATTTCAAATAAATTGAATATGATTTGGTATTTTTTAAAAAAATAAATCATCATTTCTTTTTCAGACGTCAATTTGAGGCTTTAAACCATACATTTTGGGCCCGAAAAAGGTTATCATGGGGTTGTACCCAAGTGCAGTACGTAGATCTACACACTTCATTTGGGTACAACCCCATGAAAGCTTTTTTTGGACCCAAAATTTATCGTTTAAAGCCTCAAATTGATGTCTTAAGAAGAAATGAGGATTTAATTTTTTAAAAAATACCAAATCATATTCAATTTATTTAAAATTTTTACCACATATTCATTACATTATGGAAAGATAATGTAAAAAATTTCGTGATTTTATAACACTTGTATGATATATTGTAATTTTAATGACATTATTTTATAAAATAATTATATTAAATCATAACAATTTTAAAAAAACCACGAAACTTTTTACGCTATCTTCCTATGATGTGATGAATATGTAGTAAAAATTTTAAGTAAATTGAATATGATTTGATATGTTTTAAAATTATTTTAAAATAATGAAGAATAATTTGAGAGTCCGGGAGGTCGAATTACAGCATCTGCCCCCGAATTGGTGCGGCCCCCGAATTACAGTAGAGCGTCCTTGTTCTGTGTGGGGGGTAACGGCCGTTCGTTGTTAAATTTTTTATAATTTGAGAGGTTAATATTTAAGAGTTTTTTATAAAAAAAAAAAAACATATTTGATGTTTAAAATTGGTTTTACCCTTTATACTATTTGTTCTTCGTTTCAGAAATAAATTACTGCAGCCGAGAGAGGAACCCTTGCTCCGACGCAATCTGTCAAACACGACCATCCGGTGCCCTTTGCATTCCTTGTCCGGATGGCTACACCTTCCAAAGCAACCGTTGTTACCCTCCCGGGGCACGACGTGGAATGGTCATCATAGGTATTTCTGTTTATTTGTTTATACGAGCATGAAACTCGAGAAAACTGGTTAATAGACTGTAATCAACTGCTGGTTTATGCAGGTTGCACTGTTGGGTTTGGAGGGATATTTCTTGTGATCTTTTCATGGTGGTTGTACAGACTACTGCGAAGAAGAAGGATAAAGAAACAGAAAGAAACTTTCTTCAAAAGAAACGGAGGATTGTTGCTTCAACAGCTCTCTCCGACTGAAACTGGTTTTGAAAAATCAAAAATATTTTCTGAAGAAGAGCTGCTGAAGGCCACAGATCAATACAACGAGAATAGAATTTTAGGGAAAGGCGGCCAAGGCACCGTCTTCAAAGGGATGATGACGGACGGCAGGATCGTCGCCGTTAAAAAGTCAAAGATCGAAAACAGCAGCCTCCTCGAGCAATTCATCAACGAGGTTGTCATCTTGTCTCAGATCAACCATAGGAATGTCGTCAAGTTATTAGGGTTTTGCTTGGAAAGTGAAGTTCCTCTTCTTGTTTACGAGTTCATCCCTAATGGAACTCTTTTCCAGCACCTCCATGAGCCAAGCGAGGACTTCCCATTTACATGGGACATGCGATTGAGAGTCGCCGTCGAAATTGCATCGGCCGTTTCGTACCTGCACTCGGCCGCCTCGATCCCGATATATCACCGAGATATCAAGTCAACAAACATTCTGTTAGACGAAAAGTACGTCGCGAAAGTTTCTGATTTCGGAGCATCAAAATCGGTGGCAGTAGATCAGACACACGTGACCACGAAAGTTCAAGGAACTTTTGGATATCTTGACCCTGAATATTTTCAATCAAGTCAGTTCACCGAAAAGAGCGACGTGTACAGCTTTGGCGTTGTTCTGATCGAGCTTTTAACCGGACAGAAGCCAATATCAGCCACAAGATCTAAAGAAGAACAAAACTTATCTGCATGGTTCCTCACGTTGATGAAGGAGGATCGTCTTAACGAGATTCTTGATTCTAGAATTTCGAAAGATGGAAAGAAAGAAACCATGTCGGCAGTGGCTAAGCTTGCAAAAAGGTGTCTGAATCTGAACGGGAAGAAGAGACCGACGATGAAAGAAGTTGCATCGGAGCTGGAGAGGATTAGATCTCAAATTTCTGTGGTGGAAATGGAAGAGAATGATGATCAGACTGAGGTTGAAGGTGAATGCGGTGTCGATGAAATTTCCATGGCTACAAGTCAGGAAATTTGGCCAACCTCCATTTCAACCAATTCTGATGCTCATGCTGACTGAGCATCAGCCGGGCAAGATGATCATAGCCCAAGTAAGTGTTGTGCTGAACTTTTCTTTCTTTTTCTTTTTTAATGGTCTGTGTTAACTGTCTGTACTCTGTTCTAAAATAATGATATGCAACGTTTGTTAATAGTTAATTGTTATAATATATATATATATATATAGACGCACACCAATTGGAAGAAAAATCTTGAGGGGCTTATCTTCCATCCAAAGCTCGGTCTCTGCGACCGAACAGAGAAAATCTACGTCGGAAAAAACTAACCCAAATGAAGAGCTTAACTCCACTCCAATTCTCCTTCCTCCATGGCCGTTCACCTGCAACCACCACGTCGCCATTTCTATTCTTTTCAGACCTAACGACGAGCTTTGATTCTGCTTCCGTTTCTTCTCCAAACTCTCTGTTCTTCATCCACAATCGCAGCCCTCCACCGCGGTGCGAGTCTTTCTGTGATGGCGAAGTCTCCGAAATCCGAATCCTCGGAGTAGAAATGGAGTCACGAGGGGTCGGTCGCGGAGTCTCCCCCCAACGGAATGTTTAGGTTTCGGTTGGATAACGAGGACCTAGTTCTTGGCTATATTTCGGGGAAAATTCGAAAAAATTTCGTCCGTATTTTGCATGGAGATAGGGTTAGGGTTGAGGTAAGTCGCTATGATTCTACTAAGGGCCGCATTGTTTATGGACTTGGGAATACGAAAGATTCCTCATCATGAAGTATTGACTTTTTTTTTGTCGGTTTAGGTCATAAATATCTTGGATTGTTTTGTAGATTGCGTATTTGATTCGTACAAAATGGGAAAAAGAATCATGTCAATCTAATTGGCTTCCTTTTTGTGTATTGATATTGCTTATGAACTCGCAGGAATAGTTTCGCACATGCACTACTTTTAGTTCTCTTGATTCTAGACGAAAATAAGATAAGATAAGAAAATTTTAAGGTGCCTATAAGCTTACCACTAAAACTTGTCTGAAATTTGACATGGATATTCTAGTGATTGTGAAGGAAGGTAGGATATGAGAATTGTGCTAGTTACTGCGAAAGGTCTGTCCGACGTCCCGACATTCTGACCATTTACTTCTAGGCTGTGTTTGATTTGGCTGATGTTAGAGGCGATGGAAACTGTTTGTTCTACCTAAGGACCAAGTTCTAGCTTTTCTAACAGCTTTAGATGCTTATTAAGAGCTCTGTGATGTTATTCTAGAGGAATTTCCACGGACTATTTAAGCTTATTTGCGCAGAAGTTTGTAGGGTTTTATGGAAATCATCAATTGATGTTATTTTGTTAAAAAGCAAGTTTTTCCTTTTTGTTTATTATAATCTTTGATGGGTTAAAAAGATTTAACGTGTGTGAATATCTGTCTGGTTCAAGACTTTATGACACTGAACAAAATGCTACAACAAAACTGATGCAGCAGCTGATAGGAAATAGAATTAAAGTAGGGAGAGAAAGAGAGTGAGGGGAAGCAGAAGCCGTAGGAAGAAGAAGTACAGAAAGGGGAGGGAAGAAGTAACAGAAAGGGAGATTGGAAGAGGAAGATTTCAGAGAAAACTCAAATTCATGTTTATCATTCATTCATCAACTATCCCACTAAGTTACAATGCAATACTTTAAATAGAATAAAACCTACTTGAAAAATGACAAAGACACTAATGATCCATTAAACAAATAACAGAAAACCATAAAATACTAAAAACTATAAAAATAAAAGACCATAATAATACTAACCTAGAAAGATGAAAAGCTTAATACTTTTAATGTAAAGCTTAAATAAAAATCATATTTTGATGTCCTCATCAATTCTTCCGGGGAACGAGAAACTCTCAGTCAAGTTGAAAGACCCATTGCACAACAACTAATCAACCTCCCAATCATAAGTTAAGCGGTTAAACAATCTTCTGTCGACGTCCACAAACTTGTGTGATCGGGGACCTGGATCGAAAATCTTTAGAATTGTCCCATAATTTAGTAAAGAAATATCTTGATGATTTCAGAACAGCTCTAATAGGTCTGGATCCAAATGTTGAAGTGTCGCTTTGCAAATCCACATACTATCAGTGTTTGGTCGATCCATCCAACGGACAAGAAAGCACTGGACCTTACCTTCATGAGTAAATACTATCTGTTCACCTAAAATAGCCTCAATTTTATCTTCCCGTGTTGTGATAGGACATGTTAGGAAAACAGTGTTAGTAGGAGCAAAATCAATAGATTGAGGAAAAAAAGGATCAACATATGGTGTAAAATGGCATTTATAAGCTACCAGGTCATCGACATTAAAATCACGAGCCATCATTGCGCTTAATCTTGTTTGCAAAGTGATTGCAGATGACCGTAGACTTAGGTAAGATTTTCTTACTCGATATTGTCTGAAATGCTTCTGAATTCTTAAAGCTCCAGCTTCCTTTCGCATTTGCTCATATGTTTTACGACCTAATACGCCTCTAGAAAATGATTGGAGTTGAATGGCTACTTCACGCAATGCAACAAATTTTTTGCAGGAGCTATATGTACGAATTTGCTTTTGAATAATTCTGGCTGCATTTCCAAGTACTTCCCTTCTTTTCGCATCCAAAGAAGCCATTTGACCAGCTCTAAAGAACATCATAGTTTCACAAGAGTCAATATGAGTTTTCTTTTTCTCAACCTTAGCTTGATTGAACTCCTTCAATGTCTCGAGAAGCCTTGCAAGATCTTGTTGAATCTTATCAAGTTTAACTTTTTTTCATCTAAGGACTCTTCAACAAATTCATTACGTACGTGTGCTAGAAAGGGTAGTGGCTCTAATGTGTTTGGTGACCCTGAAAATTGCCGAGAGTCATACTTCTGTTTGTAATGTCTTGGAGCAAACTCATTTTTCATTAGGTACTTCATTAACTCCCATGTACGAATTTCGCCCTTGCCATCTACTTTTCTCTTTCTCGTAAGTTTTTCCCACCACAAATTAGCATACCCTTTTGAAACTCCAAGAGGCTAGCAGGATTTTTCTTCTCTCTGAATAATCATAACTTTCAAACAATATCTCCATCTTTGATATCCAATCAAAAATATCAGAACCATCTAAATGACCACTAAAAATAGGCAACGAAATATTAAAAGGTCTTACGTTATCAAAGTAGTCCATTGAAGTTCTTTGCAAATTAGTCTCTCGCCTTTTGTTACTTTGAACAATACTCCTTGTCATTATTCACTATGTTAATAGTGAAACCTGATTGTGAAACCCGATTATAAAACCCTGTTTGAAACCAATCCCAAACAGCAAAAGAGCAGCACCCACTGTAGACTTCCACAAAGCTGAATATGAAACAAATCCCAAACAGCAGACTGGCCTAAGAAAATGAGAAGAATGGCCCAAGAGATTGGCCCACATAACACTTTATAATTCACTATGTTAATAGTGAAACCCAGTTCAACCCTCACTGATCATAAACTCAAGGACAGAACAGCGATGTATCCAACGAACCGAGCAGAAAACCCAAGAACAGAGCACCCAGTACTACGGCGAGGACCCAGAACTTCGGCGAACAGTAAAGTCGCAGTTCTCTGAGTCTAGAAACCCGAGAACAGAGCAACGAAAATCAAATCATCGATGGAACCAGAAGAGAAAAGAGAAGGGCTGTTTGGTTGATGAGTGAGGACGTGCGACAGAGGTTTCGATGAACAGAAACGAACCAGCAACATATTTGTTTTCTTCTGAATAATCATCAAACAGTACCCGAATAGTACCCAAACAGTACTCAAACAGTACTTAAATAGAGCAGAGGGGGACCAGAACTAGGACTGTTCTAGGATGGGCAGTTGCAGCTTTGACTACCAGAACCCCAACAAGTGGAAGAGAGGCTGGTGAAACAGAAGGAAAAGCCCAGAATCAATTGTTTGAGAAAACAATTATTTTGACAAAGCTTTCGATGAACAGAGACGAACCAAACGACAAAGACGCGAACAAAACACACGAAGCAGATGATCCAACAAGAAATCAGGAGGCGAGGTACGGCGTATGCTATTCGGTGAGGAACCGAGATCGGAGTTACGAAACGCGACAAGAAATCAAGAGGCAAGGTGCGCCAGAGGCTGTTCAGTAAGGACCTGAGTTCGGAGTTGTGATGCTCTCTGGTTCAGAACACAGTAAAGCTCTGATTTTTGAGGTGAGCAACAGTAATAGTCACCCGAAAGCTTTAGGTTTTCCAGATGAACAGCAGCAGGAGTGATGAACAGTTGGGAAAGATCGAGAGGCGAACCAACTACAGGCAGTGGCTCTGTAGCAGCGAAACCAGAAGAGAAAAAGAAACAAGTGCCCAGAATCAATTGTTTGAGAAACAATTGCTTTGGGCTCTGATACCAATTTAATACAGCAGCGGATAGGAAATATAATTAAAGCAGGGAGAGAAAGGGAGTGAGGGGAAGAAGAAGCCGTAGGAAGAAGAAGTACAGAAAGGGGAGGGAAGAAGTAACAGAAAGGGAGATTGGAAGAGGGAGATTGGAAGAGGGAGATTGGAAAGAAAACTCAAATTCATGTTTATCATTCATTTATCAACTATCCCACTAAGTTATAATGCAATACTTTAAATAGAATAAAATCTACTTGGAAAATGACAAAGACACTAATGACCCATTACATAAATAACAGAAAACCATAAAATACTAAAAACTATAAAAATGAAAGACCATAATAATGTTAACCTAAAAAGATGAAAAACTTAATACTTTTAATGTAAAATATAAATAAAATATAAATAAAAATCATATTTTGATGTCCTCATCAATTAACGTGTGTGAATATCTGTCTGGTTCAAGACTTTATGACACTGAACAAAATGCTAGAACAAAACTCAGAGGACCTTATGG
Source organism: Begonia masoniana (assembly GCA_022432975.1). NCBI lineage: Eukaryota > Viridiplantae > Streptophyta > Magnoliopsida > Cucurbitales > Begoniaceae > Begonia > Begonia masoniana. Next base: position 3,441,753 of record CM039515.1, on the reverse strand, counting down.
TTTAATATGATGATTAGATAAGGTTTTTCCTGTCCTTTGATGGTTGATGATGGTTAGTTCTCTGGACATCTAGTGTTGAAGAGTCACAGTTGTGTTCAGAAAGAAAAAGTTTTTAGGTTTGTTTCTGGGTCTGTTAAAAGCAAAACTGTGGAAAACAGAGCTGATGAACATATTTATTTTCACTTACCCAGTTATTGTTTTGCTGATTGGGTTATGGGTTGCTAAAGCTCAACTAGTAAATGGGCTTGTGGTTGGATCACAACCAAAGATTTGTTCATTGGTGGTTTACTTCAAAGGGTACTGGAGAGTCGTGGAGATGTTCTATTGCTATATAACATCGGAATTTTACAGTTTATTTAATGTGTCGTTTATTCATTTGTATGAATGATCTATTTCCGTAACTATTCACAGGGGATCATAATTTCTTTATAGATTAATGAATAACATGCTATAAAACAAAATTGAAGTGTATATTCCTTGCCCTAAACACACTATATTATCAATCTGGGTCTTGAGTTTTCCTCCATTGATGAAATGACGAGCGAAAGTGCTCTTCCATTTTCCTCAAAATGGTTGCCAAATTGATCCTAAACCGGCTCAGATCTCAATTGAACATCCATTCTTTTTCAGAACTCTCAACTTTTCTGGGCTGGTAAAAACTCATGTTGTTGTTACTCGGGTAGTTCAAAACCTTATCAAGCACTGCGATCCAACACTTGGAATTTTTGAAGATATTCTTCTTTACTTTGGTGGATTCACATCTGGAAATGGAATTGCTCGCCGTTTCTTCAATTCCTAGGAAAAAAAAACAAAAAGAAAGCTAAAATGCCTTTACTCTGCTCATGTTTCATGTCGGGCCTTTTTTGTCACTATGCAGGAAATTGTCTATTCAAAAAAAATATGAAATCCAGTGATGCGAGACAACTAAAAAAAAGTAGTTCAAGTGTGTTTGCCTGCAAAATGAGTCTTAAGAATCCAAAACTTCTCTTACAGAATATTTTTTCTAAATTAAGCCAAACTGAACTTAGAAAGAATAAACAGAGAATGTGCAGTTTTCGTTTTTAAATTTAGGTTTGGTCACCTTTGGAGTAGCTACAATCTTTTTATTTTCTACCACTTTCCTTGTCCTTGACTATTTTTTAGAGTGATATCTTTATCCACGTAAGTTTATTATTTCCACGTTTCTCACTTAACTTCAGTCTATTAATTTCAACAAAGTGATTAAATATTGGAGAATTTTTTATTCGTCTTTTTCCAATCATTTGTATGGTAGAATTCTTATTACTTATTCAAGTCCAAGTGGAATATCAGTTTTACAAAAATAAATTATTGTATTTTAAATTTGTGTATGTTAAATTATAATACTTCTGAAAAAAATATGTAATAAAATTCAATTAAATGTTGATCTTGTTTATAGTGTGATGACACGAGAATTGATACTTTTTAAGTGGTGGTGTTTGCATTGATTATATTTGTAATTAACTAAACATAGGTTATATACTACATAAGTTAAATTAATGATTAATTATGACTGGCTAGACGTTCTTATTTTATCAATTTCTTTTCATCGTCTTCACGCAAAGAAGGTAAAGAGTAATCAATTGACTTGTTTTAATTATTTAAAAACTAACTATAAATTAATAATTATTTAATATAAATATTACTTGATATTAGTAACTAAACCTAACAAAGCGGGACCCACTTAAATATCTCAATAGCTAAAAGCGTCATAAAGTGAGTCGAGCAAAACTAGTGAGTCGAGCAAAACTAAAAGCGTCATAAAGTGAGTCGAGTTTTTGCTTTAATTTAAAGAGTAATCTTTTGCTTTAGAATCAACACAGACAATTTCTCCCTTCCCATATCCAGCCTTGAGTTGGATAACCATTGACTCAGTTTCTCTCGATTTGAGTGAAATTTTTTTTAGTAATTTGAGTTTCGATACCAGTGTTGATAGTATTGGATCTTCTTAACTTCAAAAATTAGTTCATATGGTGAGTCTTTCCCTTACATTTATAAACTATCAATAAGTCTCTTCCACAAACTATAAGAGATCAACCCTAACATAGAGCATAGGCAGACCCGGCTGTCGGAAACTATTTCACGAACAGGCTTTTTTCTAAAGCGTCAAAGTGAATTTTGTAACAAACGATGCAAAATCAAAGTTGAGCACCGCGACAAAAGTTAAGAGTTTCATAAATATCTAAGGCTTGCAAGACCATTTTTAGTTGACCACGTAAAATAATAATAATAATAATAGCGACCCGTCATTTGTTAATCATAAGGCATAATGATGTGATGCTCAATACTTTATCAATTTTTTTTTATAATTATTTAATATAAATATTACTTGATATTTGTAACTAAACCTAACAAAGCGGGACCACTTAAATATCTCAATAGTTAAAAGCGTTAGAAGGTGAGACGAGCTTTTGCTTTAATTTAAAGAGGGATCTTTTGCTTTAGAATCAACCCTCACAATCTCTCCCTTACGATATCGAGCCTTGAGTCGGATAACCATTGACTCAGTTTCTCCCGATTTGAGTGAAAATTTTTTAATAATCTAAGTTCTGATATCAGTATTGATAGTATTGGGTCTTTTAACCTTAAAAATTAGTTCAGATGGTGAGTCTTTCCTTTATATTTATAAATTATCAATAAGTCTCTTCCACAAACTATACGAGATCAACCCTAACATAGAGCATAGGCAGACCCAGCTGTCGGAAACCATTTCACGAACAAGCTTTTCTAAAGCGTCAAAATAAATTTTGTAAAAAAACGATGCAAAATCAAAGTTGAGCACGCGACACAAAGTTAATAATTGTGAGTTTCAAAGTCTGCAAATATCCAAGGCTTGCAAACCTAATCTCAGAGCACCCAAACTTAAATTAGCCAGGCCATGACCATGTTTTAGTTCAACACGTAAAATAATGATGTGACACTCAATACTTAATTATTTTTTTTTTATAATTATTTAATATAAATATTGCTTGATATTAGTAACTAAACCTAACAAAGCGGGGCCCACTTAAATATCTCAATAGCTAAAAGCGTTAGAAGGAGAGACGGGCTTTTGCTTTAATTCAATTTAGTAGGACGAAACTGGATAAAGATTGATAACTACACGCGCATCAGCCCACGCGGATACTGTTTTCCACGTGGCTGACTAGGCATCTCCTCCTTGCCTTATCCAAATTTCCCTCCTCCTTTTCTTAATTTTATTTATTCTTACATAATATTATTTTATTTACTTTCGTTATTTCTTATAATTAATTAAATTTAGGTTTCATGTGATCGGACGGCCAGCAGCGATTTCCTCCTTATTAGCCTTTATTCTAAAGTCAAGGGCCCACTCCGAGACCCGAGTGATACGCGTAAAGTGGTCCCACGTGCTTCTACTGTGTGTATAAATACGATGCCCTTCTCTCTTTCTCGCAAATCAGATCACCTTTTTCGAACGCTTCGGAAGTCTCTCACCTCCATTCACCAGGATTGCTGCATAGATTACTCTGAGTCTGCCGCTGTCGGAGTTGTTTTAGAACGGTTTTCATTTTCCTTACGGTGCGTTTCTATGCTAACTATGTTCGATTCAAGCTTTTTCGATTAGGTTTGGGATGGAGTGAGTTTTGTGATGGTTTACGCTGCGATTGTTACGAACACGTTTTCCGTGTAATAGGACCAAGAACAAAACCTCGCAAAAAATTAGTTCCAATGTGGTTTTAACTTTGGGATTTGTAGACTCTGAACACCTTTATGTGTTGCAGGAAAACTCTACGCAAAATATTAAGTTAATTCGGGTTAAATCTTCTTAGCGATTCGTGTGCAGGTCGTTGAACCTTGTAATTTTGAAAATTATTTTGTGCTTTCTATTTTTCGTATCACAGCTGGTTAATTTGATGAAAAAATGTTCAGCTTAATTTTCACATACTAGTTTGGTTACTTGTTTGTACAGAGGAGTTGCTTACGTAACTCTAAACTCAGTTTTTTAGTTGTGAAAAACATAGTTTCATGTTGATCGTCTTTAGCATAATCCTTTTATCTGGAATTTTTCGCACTTCATAACCACAGGAAATTGCTATGCTTATTTTTCTGATTTAATACAAGTGATTTCTGATATTGGAAACTATTTTTTTTGTTAAAAAAAATTCATTTAGTTAGACTAGTCTAAAAATTATCAATTCTAAGCTTGGAATAATCTCACGAACTCTAAGGAACATAACTATACCTTGCACTGTCCCATTTACATGTTCGGATACATATTACATTTATTATTCTTATAAATCACTTACTTAGTTGTGGAATATAATTATGTTGCATTTGGTTTTCTTATGATTACAGATAAAGTTAGTATGGATCATAATGTATCGGGACCTGAAGCACGGTTCGAATCCAATAGAAGTTTTTCTCTCAAGCAAAAAGGGAAACCAATTTCGGCTCAAACACTACTACCAGAACTTGAAAAAGACAATGAGAATGGATATTTTGATTGTAATATTTGCTTGGACGCGGCTCAGGACCCTGTGGTGACTCTTTGTGGGCATCTATTCTGCTGGCCGTGCATTTACAAATGGCTTCAGGTTCAAATGTCGACCAATGAACCAAAAGAGGAAAGTTGCCCCGTCTGTAAGGCCAACATTTCTCATTCTTCTTTGGTGCCACTCTATGGCCGTGGCCCATCTCCAACCGAGTATGAAACCACGAAACACCAATTAGGTCTCATCATACCGCGTAGACCACCACCTTCTCTGCCAAACACACCATTATCTACTGCCTCTACTTGGAATTCAAATCAAGAATCCAATCCCAATTATCTTAACTCACTTCCATTTCATAACCATCATTACTCCCCTCATGGCTATATCACAAGTACACCATCGTACATTAGTAGTGCTACGATTACAAGCTTGTTAGAACCAACAATTGGGATCTTTGGAAAAATGATCTTTGACAGAACGTCTGGGAGTGCAAATTCGGGTTTGTTTCCATTCCCTTATTCAAATTCATACCAAAGTTCAGGTAATGGTAGGCCTAGAATGAGAAGGCGAGAAATGCAAGTTGATAAGTCTCTAAATAGAGTTTCCATCTTTCTTTTCTGCAGCCTAATTCTCTGTCTGCTCTTATTCTGATCTCAGTGTTTGGGGTCTTCTTTTTACAGCTCCAAGAAGAAACAAATCACGTGTAGTACACTTCACATGTTAGCAATTTTAAGAAAAATAACCTTTTTTTTAATAAATGTTGTACACATGTTGGACGTATTATACATTTATCTTTACTGATAGTCATTACACATTGTTGGCTGATGATTGTGCATTTGATGAAGCGAAGTTTATATTAATTTTGATCTTATGAGTAATTAATTAGTGCAATTGAAATGATAATTATATAAATTAAATTAAAACATTCATCGAATTCATTAATAAGTCACGACATAAGATAACAATTGAGATAATAAGAGAATATATGTAACATTATTCAAGTGTTAATCCTCGTTGGTGTTCAATTAGGTCGTTACATCTATGATTGAATGTTTCTTTCAAATTAATTTAAATGGTTTAGGTCGTCACGTAATAATGATTGAGACAAATTTAAAATTTGATCATCGTTATTATACTTGTATGAACGAAACAAATTTCATGGTGATGTGTGAAAGAGTAAGCCTCGTCGATAAGTTGGGCCCCAACGACCTCACCCAAATATGGATTGTCCGAGTTCGAGCCCGCGTACATTGGATGTTAGGCCAGCCTGCAGTCTCATAATTTTTAGCCCCGCGCAATGATGCTCAAACTTTAACATCGCGTCACATTTTACAAAATTGGCTACTAATTAAAAAAGTTGGCAAGTTCGGTCACAAAGAATACAAATGAAATTAGACGAGAAGTGAATATTTATAATTGATCCGGCATACATGAATTATAGAGAAATTTTCAGATCAAAATTTCATTTAGTGGGACTTAAGCGAAGGGGTGACAAAGTTGTCAAAAATGACAAAAAGTAAAGTCTCGTAAATAATTATTTTGTAATTAATTTTTGAAGATGAAAATTTATTCACTTAGAAAATCTTGAAGAAAATATTAAATGGGCCGGAGCCCAGAGCATTGGGCTAGATAAAGTTATCCCGAAAAGCTCTACTACCTTCTTCCTTTTACGACTCCCGACTGACCGTCTGAAAGCCGAAAGGTGGACGAAAATGGGGAGGGATCGAAACGGTGTGTCAGCAGGAGGTGCCGGGGCTGAAAGCCCTCGGAGAAATGAAGAATACGCAGAAGAAAAGGAAGAAGAAGCTCCACTAAGAAGAAGTCGCGATAGGAAATCAGGAGGAAAATCGAGGGGAAGTTCTGATCCGGATGATAGAGGCGGGAGAAAACGGGGACGAAGTCATAGAGGGAAGCGAAAGTCTCGCAGACGAGAGAGTAGTGATGAAGGTTCTGATTCGGAGGATGATAAGTCGGAGAGTTCTGATTCTGCGTCAGGCACCGAACATTCGGATTCGGAATCACATGGTTCTGATTCTGAGGGAGAGAGTGAAAGCGAGGAGGAGAGGAGAAGAAGGAAAAGAAAGGAGATGAGAAGAAGAGAAAAAGAAGAGGAAAGAGAGAGGAAAAGGAGGAGGAGGGAGAAGGAGAAGAAGAGGAGGAAGAGGGAGAAAGAGGAAAGAAAGAGGAAGGAAAAGAAGAAGAAGGAAAAGAAGGAGAGAGGAGAAAGAGGGAAAATAGGCGCAGTCACTGACTCGTGGGGCAAATATGGGATAATCCGAGAAACTGATATGTGGTAAAAGACCTACTCTTTTCTCAATTTGTGTGTTTAGTACCTGAGTTTACATATAATGTGCTTGTAGTTTACATCTTATTTGTGAGGAAATTATGCATGTTCTTAATTTTCTAGCGTCGCATTGCATCTTTTACCACTTTTCTTGCAAAGAGGTCTCCTATTGGTTGTTGAAAAAGATTCAAATGTGCAATAAATTCAATGATTTTGTCACTTAAAATCAGAGAAAAAGAATTGGACTTTTGGATGTTAGAATCTAAATACATTGTCGACGTATCAAAGAACACATTTTGTCATCCTTGTTCATGCTGTTAAGTTGTGTGCTCCTTTTATTTATTTGTTTCTTTGATTTACTTTTTGCTATGATTATTAACTCTATAAATTGAAATTCCTGTTTATAAGTTTGCTGAACAATTGTATTCTTTTTTTATTTTAATGCTATTACCATTAAGATAATCTTGCTTTCTGTGTCTTCCTTTTTGATTCGTGTTTGTTTTGCAGGACCAAGCGACCTGAGTTTACTGCTTGGTTAGCTGAAGTTAAGAAGGTATACGATATGTTGTTATTGTAATCTTCCTTGCCAATTCACACAGTCCTTAGATTTTACGTTAATGGGGAAACATTCTTTGGTTGGGCTCTTTTTACAGGTGAACCTGGAAAGTTTGCCTAATTGGGAAGAGAAGCAGATGTTCAAGGAGTAAGTATGTGAACTTGTTGGCTCTTTTTACCCTTTCCTTCAATCATTTATAAAAAAGAATTCTGAGATCTCTATTATCAGTGAAAATTAATGTAGAATTTCTTTTTGGACAGGTTCATGGAGGACCACAATACAGCCACGTTTCCTTCTAAGAAGTAAGGATCTGCATTGCTCATTATGTTTCTTTGCCGTCATACGACTTGTACTGATACTTCAAAAAAATTATAATCCAATTAGGGAAATGCATTTTATTTAAAGTGTTTAATTGTGAAAGGTGCGACTCTTTTTTATTTTTTTTCTTATAACAGGCTATTCCTTCATTTCTTGCGTTTATTTTAGGATAGTTATATTCTACGTCTCATCAAATGAGTATTAAATATGTCAATATGTGGATACATATCTTGATTGCTGTTGTCTACTTATAATCATGGTACTGGAATGAAGAAATGATTTAGTATTTTAATTGCAGATACTACGGTCTAGATGCTTATCACAGACGCCAAATGGAAAAGGAGATGAAAAAGGGTTTCAAAAAGATCAAGAATACAGAACGAACTGTCTTTAATGATGAAGAACAACGCCGGTATGTTTAAGTATCTGCTCATTTGACATAGGCAGTAAAGTTCACTCCAGGGAAAGATCCTGATGCACAGTAATCCTCTTTCCTGGAGAGTTTCCTGCACACACAAACTAACAGCTCAACCAAAGAGCAATAAACACAGCCACAAGTCTGGAAAATACCACAGACTAGGAATAAACTATCCTTAGTATAGAAAAACTACAAAAATAGTCTCTTTAACAAAATGTTCAGATGTTTCTCCTCTACTGATTACCCTCGTATATAGTCTCTCTTTCCTCCAACAAACTAGGACTCCTACGCTAATTACCTGTCTGTAATCATTACAAAATTACCCACACCACTAACGATAATAATTTTACCAAACAACCCTTCCTTGGAAAAGTTAGCCCACCAGATCCTTACAATTCTTTTATGTATAACGGACGCTCATTATTTAATTACAAGAGAATCTGAAGGCTATTACTTCCACTTATCTGTAGATATAATTGAACTTTTCTTATTATCTTCTGGATGATTGCCGGAAGTGTCATGCAATTAAAGTTTTAGGAGCTTCTAAAGATATGTGGTAAAGCTCATAGTAAAATTATGTTCAACGGAGCCCCCATTGAAGTAACTTGTTGACTGTGGAGTCTCTTTTAATGCTTGATGTGATTTTTCAAATGTCACAAATTTGCCACTTGTTCTGCTTCTAGTCTTCATCTGCCTTAGAGTTGTAGCCTTATGTGCCGGTTCTATTTTTATTAATTGTCAATATCCATAATAGATACTTCAACTTGGGGCTCATATATAATTTGTATAGAGCTTTAATTCGTAATTTCTTGTTTGGTTCCAGGCAAGAATTGCTCCAAGAAAGAGAGAAGCACAAAGAAGAGCAAGTGGAAGCATTGAAGCGCTCTATGCAGAGTGGAATGGTCGATTATCCTTCCAACTATTTAATAGTAATTCAGTTTTTCTGATTAAATTTCCCTCGTGGATTAATCATTGCATGAAATTGCAGGCACAAGCTATGAAAGAGCAAGCTCAGCTTAGGGAGGAGATGGCCTTCCAGTACAAGATTGGAAACTCTGAGGTGATTGTAACTGTGGAGTTGCTATCGTATATTTTCTCAAATGCAGTTTTATCGCTCGATATTACGTATGGACTTTTTAATCGATCAATGACCTTTCAAATCCCTTCAGCAAAACTACTGTTTTCATACTTGCAGGCAGCAGCTGCCATACAAAGGAGATTGGAGCCTGACGTTGCTATGTAAAAGCTGGATTGCCATTGCCATTGTTTTTTAATACTGATTCTGGTATGTTTTATGCTCTTGGTATGACAAGATCATGTAGACAGAATGCATATGGTGAGTACTATATTTGATGAATGTAGGGAGCTTTTATCTTTTCTCTCATTCCGCTGCTTTAATGGATATAGTAATCAACTAAACATGTGAGCTTGATTATAGGATGTAATTGACTTCGATGACACCAAGTGAGTTGAAAGTGCCGAGATGGGTCTGAAAAGTCTTGCTTACCCAGTCTAACAAGCTAGTTAAAAAAAATTATCTAAATTGGCCTGCAAGCTGTGAGCTAAACAAGTCAATAACTTGAGCTTAATGTGTTGCGAGGTTGGTGATTTTCTCGCTTGGATGATGAGCTTGGCGAAATGATGTAATTGACCATTTCTATTAACCCAAGTGTTTTCTTTCAGGTCGTATACTAGATGAATTATAGGATTTTGGTGATAAATGTTTAAACTAGCTTTGCCAAAAAAGTGTTGCTTACCGAGTTCACTAGCTTAATGTGCCAACTGAGGGGAAAAAAAAAGTTGGCTCACCAACGCAAACTAAACGAGTCAAAGAAGTTGAGCATATCGTATTTGTGACTTTGGTGACTCCATCGCTTTGGACGGCAGATAATTGGCAAAGGAGTGTGACTAAACTGAACTTGAATTGAATAAGCTAAATTTGGAAGATTAAGCTTCTCAGAGGAACCCTCTGAGTAAATGCCACCTGTCCCACAAAAGTAGTGAAGTCAAGCTTCTCACAAGAAGTACCATTAGTTAAAAAATAATAATAGAATGCAATAGTAATATTACTTGGAAACTCGTAAAAACGCGTTGATTTTTCGTCCTAGACTTGCTTCTACAGATTAAACCAATTTTAAAATATGGAGACCACTGTTTCAGTATCGCAAGTGTTTCTTCGTGAGACCATCCATGAAACAGATCAATTACTTTTTGCACGTTGTAAGAGGACATACATTGTATGTGGACTTCATACACATACTCAACAACTGCTAATTAATTTGATTTGGAGTGTTGGACTTCGATCATCATAGTATCGTCGCAAATGCAGTTTTACAAACCCGATAAGACGGTACACAACCGAGCAACTGGATCTACCACATTATAAATTACATTTTCTCTTTTAAGTATAGTTAAATACTCTATAAGCTTCAGAAACTCATCTTCTAACCCGCTACTATTACCAAGTATAAACCCCAAGTGATTTGTATCCTAATGACCCTTTTAAACTCTAGCCAAGTATTCAACTTTTTATACTCCAAATTAACCATAAACTAATCAAAATATCATAACATTTCTACTCTTTTCTCCTGTATTGATTTTTTTTCCTTATGTTTGCGGAATTACTTCCTTGCCGGCATCGAAAAACTTCTGGTGTAGGTGTCCAGATTGAAATCCAACGTCATTGGAGCAGAAACCGATGCTGATGGCCGGAGAAGTGGCATTCCGGCCCTGTCCGATGTTTCATTAGCAACTGTATCAGATGCATTTGTACTATCTGCAGGCTGTAACTCAATTTCTGGGCTTATTTCTAGTACGGTTTCGGGATTATCGTAGAGTTGGTTGTCATCATATTCTTCGAGCGAAACCACCGTACTTGTGTCCGTGAGAATGGCCGAATGTTCGTTGAAAACACGAAGCCTTCGCTTTCTTCTGGCCGTCTTTTTCCAGCCGTGAATTGTTTCTCTTATCCTCTGCGGAATCAAGGCCGCCTTGTAGTTTGTTCCCATCTGAGGAATAAAAAGCCAGAAAACAACTAAGAACTAAGGTATGTGGTTTCATTCATTTTATTTGACCAAGCAGAAACCGAGAAAGAGTTTTGTATAATACAAACTTTACTGTTTTTGTCAGGAAAAATAATTTATAAGAGTAAAATACAATTTAGACATTAACGTTTAAAATTATTTTCAGATTACACCTTATATTTTTTGGCAAACAGAGATTCAACCTTTCAACTGATTGCAATTTGAACACCATCGTCAATTTATCTATTAAATCTAGCATGTCACATTTTTCATTTAATCGGGTATTTTAATCTTATTTCTAACCCTTCGGTCATTTCAAACTTTAATGTTCTCTAGACAGAGTTCAAAATCGCTGAAGAGATGATTGACATATTTTGAAATCGTGTGAAAAATTTGTCAAATGGGTTAGAAATCGAGTTAGAAATTTTCATATAGGTAAGAAATTAGACATAAAAGAAAAATCAACAGAAATGTCTAATTTGCTAACAACTGAACGGTGGGGTTCCGTTTGTAAAAAAATGTAGTTTAATCTGCAAAAAACTTCAAATTTAATAGTCTAAATTGCACTTTATCGTTAAAAGAATTTTTTGCTGGAAAGCTACCTGACTCATTTTAAAATCCGCTGCCAAATGAGCTTGGCCGAGTAAAATTCGCTCAGACATTATCAGTTACCACATCGATAACGAGTTACTATTATCGACACGAATAGTACAGAAAGTAGTTCGATTAACGATAAGACCGAGTAACAGGAATACCTGGGTAACTAGTGCATAAAGCGGCAGAGTGCTGTAGCTGCATAAGAATTGCCCTGCAAACCTGTAATAAAGCATAAAACTTTGACAACCCATGATTGATAATTTGAAATAGTTTATCTAACCAAGTCAATGATCTTCGAGAATTTGAATAATACCCCAAGAACAGTCTTATGTACACCAGTAAATGATTCCTGATAAAGCAAGAGTTGTAGCCAAATTGCCACTGTAATCAAACCAACAAAACGAATTAGTGTTTTAGAGAGAGAGAGAGAGAGAGAGAGAGAGAGAGAGATGAATTACCCAGAACCAGAAAAAGGAAGCCAATTCAAATGCATTCTGCAAAAGGAATAGAATGAAGATTTGAAGTTAAAAGAACTACTTCTCCATTTCTGTCTAAGAAAAATATAAAAATCACAATGAGAAATTACCTGAAACAGAATAAAATGAATCAAGTACAGCAAGAGTTGTGGCTTTTTAAACCAGAACAGATCGTCTCGAGGTTTCAGTTTTGCACTCGCAAATAACTCTGTTATTCCAGCACTCTCCAATGCTAAGGTTGCTATAATGTGTTGAAGCTTTGCACCCACCAGAAGTACAAGCTGCAAAGAAATTGTAGAGTGAGAAAGAGGAAATTTTTAAGTGAGAGAGAGAGAGAGAGAGAAGTCTCTTACACCAATAGGAATAAAGGCTATCCAAAAATAAAAGTTGGAATCTGCAGTAAGACAGACAAATAATCAAAAGTTCAGCTCTCTACGGCTTTCTGACATCGGATTTGAGTCGTTTTTCTCGTATAAAATGAGTTCTACCTTTTATGTTAAACAGCATGAAAGCCACGACGAACCCCCACAACGGCCCACTGCAAAAGATAAATGAATCTGTTCTTAAAAGGAGCTTCAAGGCACAAGAAAACCGATAGCTCCAATATGTATGATGATGAAGCAATCAATACAAAACTAGACTAAAATGATGGAAACTAAATCTCAATACATAGTTGACAGAACAAAAAAACGCATTACCTCACACCAACTATCATTTGGAATTCTTCTTCCATCGAGCGAATCATGTAGTTGTGAAAATCATATTTCAATGATAGATTGTGATTCTGTCACAAAAAACATATGCATGATCATAAATCTTCATATTAGTATACTTTGGCTGTCTATTTTCTCCACTTGAAGATAAATTTGGCCGAATTGTATATATACATATTGAGGTTTTGTTCAGCAAAATTTTATTCATACCGTGATAAAACCCTTGCGGAGCGTGAGATAGTCGGCACGATCGACGGAATGACCAAATTGTCGGAAGAAACACGTCTGCAATTTCATCAGTTCCCTTCAGATTAATTGGAATTATCAATTCAATTGTAAAAAGATTGAATTTAAATTAACATCCCCTGCCTAGTTTAACATAAGCAAATGCTTTCATTTGCAATATTTAGGAATTTAAATTGCTTCTCAAGCTGGATTTTGAAGGAATATTTGCATCAAGAACTTGATATTCTCCCTCTCACATACCATACCGTCAAACCATTCACCCTTTTCGTCGATGCATCTCTTAAGTTGGTAATGAATGATACTCGCTGTTTATTCAATAGTTTAAGCCATTTAAGTTAAAATTATTGAACTAAGTTTCATTCTTTCGAAGCATGAAATAAGGGAAGAAGTTGAAGACCTACCACCCAGATGAGAAATCTATTCCTGATCAATGGATTTGAAGTGTGATTCTTCACAAATTTTGCCTGTCTTTGCATCGTCATTTCCCTGGTGAGTTCTTCGACAGAACAAAAAAAAAAAAAATTGTCAATGCCTTTTTTTATACCAAATATTTTGAGAGTGTGTTTTACCACCAAAATATTACTTAAAGAGAAATTAAAGTGCCAGGAGCTTACCATTTAAGGAGTTATGCCTATCCTTCCGAGCTTCTTCTTCCCATTTCCTCCAACTATGAACCTGGGAAATAACACTAACGTCAACATTTATCGATTTTCTAAACTTCTGTCATTACTACCATCATTAATGTAAACCATTAATTTTATTTGATATGCAACATATTTATATTCAAAATGATTTGATCTTCCACAAAACAAAGAACAACTCAAAATTGTTAGTGTTTACGAAAGAGAAAGGCAAACCTTCACAATTGCAAGCAGCATCGTTAAGCAGCTGTAAGATATGTGTGTTACTGCCATTACAAAAATGAATCGGTGCAATTGCTCAAGACCTTCGTTTGAAACGAAGGGCTCATAACCCTACAAATATTCAGCAGGAAGAAATTTGTACAAAACATAGAAAAGAAAAAAAAAACAATTTAGTTCGTGTAATATGGAGAATTAGACATGCCCTTTTGCAAGTGTTCTTGGTTGCACTTGACTGGTCTTCAAGTTCTTCTTTGATTTCGGCTTTGCTACAAGGAATGAATGGACTGTCGTAGAATTTCGAAGGTATGCACATACCAGCTATCACACTTGACGTAGCCGTCAAAAGGAGAGAAATAAACCCAAGAAGCATCAACTCTAAAAGATGAATTCAAAAGAAAAAGTTCAATTAAAGCAAAAAAAAAAAAAACAATCAAACAACATTTATTTGAAGAAAAAATTGCCTTCTTTCATTTTCTCAACAGCTTCGAGTAATGGTTTTCGATTAGTCTTCCGTAGCCACTGAATCACCGAAAGAGAAAAAAAAAAGGTCAACTTGTATACATCACAAACAACACCACGAGAAAAATCATCAAACTCGTACCGAACGAACTAAAGCCTACAACCTAACACTCATATCAGAGAGAATATGAGAACTTTTACAGATGATAATATGTAAGCCAGTAGAGAAATGCACATAAAGATCGTTGCCTCAGTTCATCGACAGACAGTCGAGATTTCAAAGATATAGCAACCATACAATCAAAGCAACAAAAACCAAAAATCTTCAACAAATTGATTTAGCAATAATCAAATTTAAACAGTTCTTAGGAACTGGAAGTTCTTGTCTGAATATGGCTCCAAATTGCCTTGTATCCTTGTGTAAATTGCTTTAGACCACGCTCAAGACAATCCAGATTTTGAGTAACGCTCTATTTGTAAGGGAAAACAACTTAGTTTACAAATCGAGGTACTATTCAGAATGATATCAACACATAGGATGAGAAAAAATTCAATCCAATAAGAGGCTTAAAGGCATAAAGGGGGAGCAGAAAGGCCAAACAATAGATGAACTTACAGAGCTTAGACGATGAATGGAGCGCTCTACAAGCAAAGAGACAGCAACGAAAACTGTCAGCACCGTCGCGACGGACCATGTTGGTGTCAAAGCCAAAGATCGAGTTTCTTCATCAATTTCAGCCATTGCAGGCAATCTCAGAGATGAAATACCTTCAGAATATTAACTAGATGTTTTTATTTCGCAACAACTTGGTATATCTACAAACATTCCCACCCTAAACCAGAACTTTCTCGCATCTTAATCGGTAATGCTCCTTTTCCGACAAACCCACCAAAAGAACTTGCTCTGTAATAGACCCCAATCGCAGAAATGCTGGAATGAATCAATAAGAAAAGCAAATTAAGGAAGAAGGCGTTCTATAAAGCTAACCCACTCCCTTTCTACCTTAACTGACCTATTCTCTCCAACTGAAAGTACAAATACTTTCACAAACGCTGGAAGACTGAGGCCCACTTTTTTTGGGGTTGAAAACAGCTTCAGAAGCTAGGAAAACACCACATTCAGCTTCGATCCAATTCTTTTTACGGGGAGATTCGAACATTCCAAACGAAGCTTTGTGTGATATTTGGGTATAGATTGAAAAGCAAAAGCGAAAAGCTTTCAGAATTACATTTCCCAGCCTAGTTTGCATGGCCATCTTGGGCTCGAAGGACCGCCACTGACAGAGACAGAGAAAATCTGGAAGAAACAAGAGCTAAAGAAAAAGATTGGAAGATGAGTAGTGGTGTCGAGAATTATTTATTCGAAAACTCGAGAAAAATGGCTGGACCTACACCAAATGAGGCCTCAATCTGCAATTATTTTACTCTTCATCCGACGAAATGAAAATTTTAGGAGAACAAATTTAAAAATGGGTAAATAGCAGTCCAAAATTAATCATTTTTCTGGATTTGGAGTTGAACGATGCACTCATTTTTTTTTCCTTTTATATTTTCCCTCCCCCCGGAGTTGGTGGAGAAAGACGACGACAAAAATCCCACCTTTGTAAGACAACATCAATCACTTTTACGCAAATCTTGCAGGTAGAATCAAGTTAACACGTTAATTTACCAAGTAATGCTTGAAAGTCACATAACTCCTCATTATCTTGATTAATTTTTTTTTTTTTTTGTATAAAAATTAAAAAATAAAAATAAAACAACACTCCTACAACACGGAAAAAAACCTTAAAGAGAAAAAGTCACGAGTACATGAGAATATTTATTATGAAAGCCAAATTACAAATGAAAATTTTACGACTAAAATTTATACGTATTTATAAATAAATCAAAATTTTGTAAAAGACATGTCCATTAGTCTAATCCAAAAAAAAATTGAATTGATATAATTAATTTTAAAAGTATATTGTGTTTATACTTTAATATAAATATTTAAAATAATAAATTACAAAAATCAATCCACGAATAAATTGTCATTGACATGTTAAAGTGTAAATTATAGTGCAATCTTAGACTTACTCTTAACTTTAAATACAAATATATAATCATTTCATTTTCATTAATTTAAAAAATAACAATAATCATTTTGATTTCAGTGTTCTTATTTCATACATCTACTGATTGCATAGATGTACAATTAGATCACTAGTAACTTAAAGCATAAATCAAAATGATTCATCTTTAAGAATATATCAAGGCTAAATATTTCTATCATCTTGACAAATGAGTGACAGATACGATTAGAAATTGAACAATAAACTGAAAAATAAAATACGAGAGCGGGACACAAGATTTATGTCGAATTATTTTTTGGAGAAAAAATCATGAGCAGAAAATAATATCACTATTTGAAAATCGATGTACAACTGCGAGTTTTACTACTCTAGCTTACATGAATTTACAAATAAAAATAAAACTATAATGAGATTGATAGCTCACACCCACTGGTTTTGTCCAAATAGAATTCGAGTCAAAACGAACTTTAATAATCTCAACTTTTACGTGAATGATACAATGCTTAATCGTTGATCGATCGTAAAAGCAACTTGTCAAGATCGATCAACAGTTCAACATTTTATGATCGATCAACGATCAACGATTCACCGTTGTATGATTCATGTAATTTATTCTGTGAACGATTTATCAATAAATCTATGGTCAAATTATCACACTCTCCACATGGATGCAAGTCTTTGCATGTGCATTTTAGGCAATTGAATCATCTGTGATTGAGTTGATTATTATAAGTTAAATGAATCATGTTTTCCTTCTCTCTCTAGCTTTTAGAATAATATTTTGTGTATGTGAGATTCAATTAAATTAAATATTAATTTCTTGATTATCACGAACATGTGATTAATACTTAATTAGTTACTTGATTAATGAAATTTAGAATAATAATTATTTAAAAAATAAAATGAAATTAAAAGCATAGAAATAAAGAAAAGTTGAAAAGAATGCTTTGACTCGAGCCGTACGTCTCCATCATCTGCGATTTGCCCTCCTATCAAGCAGGAATTAGTGCAGTGCATGTCTTTTTCTTGCAAACAACAAATAGTCAAAACTTTATATGGTCAAAAAATAAATATAATTTTATTTAACTCGAGAGAATAGGTTTAGGATTCAGGGAAATGAGATCAATTAGAGTCTCAAGTGTAGAGCTATAATTACATTTTGAGAAGTATATGGGAGAGAGAAACTTGTTGGCTTAGCTAGCTGTATTGGTGAATTGCTGCAACTGTGATGCTAATTAATGGCGGATGGTGGGTTTGGCTGGCAATTCTTAGGTCAAGATTTTCTTCATCAAAGCAAATCAAATCAAATCAAATCAAGATGGGATTTGTCAAAATTATTATTTTATTTGATGAAACTAATGAATAAGTACACTTTTTCTTGATTCATGAATTTGTTTGACAACTTGGTCATTTGATCAATCGTTATTGCCCGTTCAATTCAACTGTTTGGCTTTGAACCGATGCTAAATAAATATTTATATTTTTATGATTTGATACATAATCTTACATATATTAATAACCAAAATCAAAATTAATTTCTTAAAAAATAATTATCAGCTGTGACGGTGGATGATTACTTTGGAAATAGAAAAATGTACAAAGTGACAAAATTGGGGTCTAGAATTTGGACATGGTTGGCGAGT
This sequence comes from Begonia masoniana, assembly GCA_022432975.1. NCBI lineage: Eukaryota > Viridiplantae > Streptophyta > Magnoliopsida > Cucurbitales > Begoniaceae > Begonia > Begonia masoniana. The sequence goes on along the minus strand of CM039515.1, from coordinate 3,423,613 downwards.
CGCATTCCATGAGGAATGAGGTGGTCTCTTTCATTAAACATTATCTAAATATATTCCATTTATTTATTATTTTTAATAACTTGGAACAATGTTATATTTACTATAATTACATATATTCATGAAGTAATGAACTTGAATGATTTCAATGCAAGTCCCGCGTCACATAAAAGCTCGTCTATAGTTGAAAGATTGGCAATAATTGATATCGACTTAACATTTCATTCAAGGATGGGACCGTTTTAGTTTCTCCCTTAATTGGTACCGAATCGATTGGTTCGGTTTAAGCTTGGGCCTCTAGAGGAAAACCCAACACTTGGGCTCTGAGTTCAAAAATGGACGAAAAATTAAAGAACCAAGGATAAGAATGGCTCTACGTTCAAAAAATTCTTATCTCATCTCTCACTAAAATCCAAACACCCAACGTCTCAACAATGGCTGCCACCGTAAACCCCCACTTTCTTCCCTTCCGCATAAATGCAGGACACCAGAAAAACACTCGCCATTTTTTATTTGAACTGGTTCTTGAGCTGAGCTGAAGGAGGAGGAAGAAGATGTTGGCCATCTTTCACAAAGCTTTCGCAAACCCACCTGAGGAGCTTTACAGTCCTGCATCTAAGAACCCTAAACTCCCGGCGGAAACTCTCCGAGAGTTTCTCTCTAAAAAAAAGGATGACATTAACAAAAGCCGAGGTATGCTAGAACAAACTATGAAGATTGCCATCTAAAAACAACATAAATGATACTCTCCTTGACATGGTTTGCACCTGCAAACCACGTTAGTGCACACTCAAACACAAAGGGTCACGCTCTCCCGGCTCAACCGAGAACACCCAAGAGAGCAGCCAAAATATA
>CM039515.1:3403408-3422661 GCA_022432975.1 Begonia masoniana | reverse complement strand
AGCCTTTTGAACACAGACCCCTAAGTTTCACACACTGTTTGAGCTTGGTTGGTATTAGCTGCTGATTTCGCCCTGAGGGGCTTTATGGTGGAGGAGTTTTCTTTTCAATTTATGGAGTATATTTTATGAAGTAGAATTCGTGTCAAGGTGGAGATTTGTTATAATCGGTTTGACCCGATTTCTGTTTGGGCCGGGCCAGGCCAGTTCGGCCCACGTAGTAAATCTCGTTATGACTAGGGTTTTACGTTTTTCTCTTTATATTGATGCTTGAGTCGCAAAACTCATTGTACCTTTGATTTTAGTGATTTCTCCTCCTCCCGTGGTTTTTTTTTTCCCGTTTAGGGTTTTCCACGTAAACCTTTGTGTCACTTTTTCGTTTTTCCTATTTCGTTTCGATCTCGATTTTTCAACACCGAGGTTATAAAATTAGACAAAAAAAAAAACTCAAATATAGTATTCTTAATTTCTCATATTACAATATAATCTCATATAAAAAAAAATTGTATTAAAACAATGGCTCTCGATAATCAAGATTCTTCGTAAATTAAAGAAAACTATATTGTATTACAACAATAGATTTCGAGAACCTTAATTCTTGATAAATCAAAAAAAAAATATTGATTTCAACAAATTTAGTAGTGATACAATACGAATTTACTAGTGATACAATCGGGGAAATTGTAGAACATGTCGTCATGCCAAACTTCATGAAATCTTGACAGAAAATGGAGAAAGATCTACTATTCAAAGATCGAGAAATCATTTTTCTCTCTCCTGTCTTCTTCCAAACAATATTTCTCTTGCTAATATCAATATCTATGGGTTTATCTCCTTTCAAAGATTTTTTTCTTTTGTAAAAAAAAAAAAGTGTGATGGGTCCGGTCCATCTCTTCAAACCGAGGTACCAACAACCAAATCCAACAAATTATTTTTGTTCACCTATTCGTACTATTCCAAAAGGGCTTCTAAATCAGTATTCTGAATGCATAGAGTGGCTTTAATTTTCAACTTTGCAATTTATGATTCTATTTTACGATATTTATACGTGCTTGAGCCGCGAATTCAAATATATCTTAATTTTCAATTGGTGAATTTTATCTTTTACCAATAGTTTTTTTTTTTCAAAAGGGTTTTAGTATAAACTTTGTTTCTAAAATTCGTATTTCTTTTTTTTTTTCTTGTATTATTGGCAAGATTGAATGTTTTCCCAAACAAATGTTGAAACACAAAATTAAACTTTTTTCGAGAAAATACTCAATCTTTCCAAGATTGAGAAAAATACCTTTTGATAAACGTTTTTACTCAGGTACTCCCGTCTGATCTTAACATCTTTAACTCAAGATCAAGTACTTTACGAAGACTTTAAAACTGTCGAATCTTCTCTGAAAATTATTTCACTTAAATTCCAGACATGTGAAAATCAAACTTACGAGAATAGCACACTCTTATATTTGTGGATAGACGTGTTTTCAACACATGATACATCTCTGTTCGATCTTAGATAACGTTTTTCTAAAATCGAATATAGGAAAAGTCACACATTTTCTTTCTAAGGGATTAGATCTGTCTCTCTCTATCTATTTGTCAAATCACATTTGACATTTTTATAGATCTATTTAAAAAAAAAAATCAGATTTATTTTAATAAAAATTAATTTTTAAAAATTAATATTAACTAATTAAATCTATTAGATTTCATTAGCAGTTGATTTATCTAATAAATCAAATTTATCGATTAATCATAAAATTTAAAAATAATTTGTAGAATATATTTATTAACATAATTTTTCAAGATAATCTCATCTTATGAGATTTTTTAGATCTATTTTAAGTTTTTAAAAAAACTATAAGTCAATTGTAGATCGAATATTATCTTATCAAATTCTTCAGATCTACTTTTAAATCAAATTTTAAAAATCTGATTTGACAGTTTGTTAAATAACAAACTTCAATTTAAATTTAAAGATGAAATCTCATCTGAGAAGATTCTTCAACTTTAATTTAAATCCCTTAAAATAATCTCATATAATGAGACATTTTATTTTTAATTAAAAATTAAAAAAATTATTTATATATTTTGAATAATAATGTATTCATTTGAGTGTTTATAAATGATTAATCATAATTAATCATTGAGTAATTATAGATTTTAACCCTGTACTATGTACTTTATTTCAGTTAACCACCTATACTAAAAAAACCGGTAAACTAAATCTTGTACTTTGATTCTGTTATCAATTTTGACATTCCATCAACAATTTCGTTAAACCCTCATTTAAAAAATTACCAAACAATATTGAATTCACTTGAAATTTTTACCATATGTTCACTACTTAATGACAAGTTAATTTGAAAAATTTTGAGATTTTTAACACATGTACGATTTATTGTAGTTTTATTTTAATATTTTATAAAAATATTATAATAAATCATACAAGATTTATAAAATCACAAAAATATTTTTATTACCTATTTATAATGTGATGAATATGTAAAAAAAATTTCAAATAAAAATAATATCTTTTGATATTTTTTTAAAATTAATATCAGTTTCTTTTTTTCTTTATAAACCTTGTACTAGTCCAAGTGGTACCAGCACTTGTAGCTCATGAATGATAACCTGGAGGTCCTTGGTTCGAGGCCTGAGGAGGGCAAAAATTCACCACTAGGGGGAAAAAAGTCATGACGTACGGTTTGTGGATCCTCCCAGTGGTGGGGGCCGGGCCAGGTCGTTACACCTTGTCGTAGATGTATAATAATGGCGACACTCGAGGATCTTTAAAGCCACAAAAATTAATGACCTCGATCAGGTTTAGAGTTTTATACCCATAGACACAATATAGATAGCTGTCACATTACTGTAGTTAACACAAATAAATATATCCTCCAATAGATGAATGTGTATAAAGAAAATAGGACATCTTTATGAGTTGATTATTCTTGGTACATTTGATCAAGAGGATCAATAAGGGATCATGCATGCTCAAATTGAATATGTTCAGTGAAAATAAAATAGTATGATAAAATGAACATGCTATCATACGAGAACACGTCTCAACATAATTTTTACAACAATGATGCTGGAAATAAAAATACCTCTTATCTCACCGTGGGGCTACCGAAAGCCAAAGCCCAATTAATTTGGAGGTCAGAGCCGATACTTCAATCTATTACCGATGTCTAGGGGGATGTAGTTACCACATCGTCACCAGTTTCAGTTTCACGTGAGAGTGGTATCGCAAAAGACAAAATCAAGTAGAAGGTTGAAGCTCTTAAGCGATATGGTGAAACTAGTTCAATGGGTTATGCATTGAATGTGTTCAAAGGTATAAATTCTATTGGAGAGTCTTCAACATGTTGAACTGCAGTTTTTTGTGACAACTTAGATAGTTCGGTGATACTATAGATGATGAGATGTGATTTCTTCTCGGGTATATTTAAGTTTAAGCGGGGCTTAATTTGATAGATATTAGTTGCTGAGTTGGCACATCAGCAGCCTTATGGAAGAAGAGGTCATCACTTTGTTGGAGTTTTGCAAATTTATTTCCTTGCATTGTAATTTCTTTAAAGATGAAGATTGTCAAAGTTTAGTGTTCTATATTCTCTTTGGGTCGGGTCGAGAAGCCTGCTTTGATCTCTCATATGGAATTCATGTCAAAATAAAAATTGTTACAGTTTAGTGGGACCTAAATTCTAGTTAGGCCGAGTATGCCCATATTTCAATATAGATTTTGTACTTTTTCTCTATATTGATGTTTGAGTCGCAAAACTTAATGACACATTGTAATTTTGTTTAATCAATAATGAAAATTAGTGATACATTGTACTTTGATTTAATCAATAGTGAATTTCTCCTCTTCCCGTGGTTTTTCCCGAAAGTTTTCTACGTAAATCCAAGTTTTTCCAATAGTGAATTCGTTTTATTAACAAACTTCAATTTTGTTCTAATTTATTCTTTAATTTACTTGATAAAATTTTGTATGAATTACAATTTGTATACCTTGTATGTTGAGAATAAATTAAAATGAATAGTTAGGAATATTAATATTAATACAATGAAATTTATTTCTATATTTTCTCATATTTGTTAGTTTAGGGATCGAATAATTAGAACGCAGTTCATAATTATTATAAATTAATTATTCAATCAAGAACTAATGATACTCAAGGATGAAGACGTAATATAAGAGATTAACAGATTATAAATTCTATCTCTATTACGAATCTACATGGAGGGTTAATACATATGTAATGACTATATCAATGAATATGAGTTTTAAGTAAATATACACTACAGTTTTAAGAGTGCAGCCCTAATATTTAGTAGAATTACTTTATAATTAATAATTATTTTAATTCATATAAAAAGTTTATATTAATTATGAAGCTTAAAATTATAGGTCCATCGGTCCCTTTGTCACATTTTATCATTATTCAAATAATTAAAAAAATAATATTGAAATAATTAATTATGAATTAATTTGGTTAATACAATCAATAATAAGTTTGTTGTTTTTATTAGATTGAATAATTGATTGTTCAATTAATTAACAAACTTATAAAGTTGGTTTTAATTTTTTTTAAATGGATTGTGTCAATTTTAAGTTGATGTCGTGGTACTAAATGTTGAGCCATGGTGGCAAATGTAACGACTCGTACGTCGTCACAGGATTTGACATGATTTTTCAGTTACTTGACACGTTTTCGACGTAAAATTTAAAATTTTCTTTTATTTCAAAACTATTCCGTTTAAAACAATAAAATCTCACAGCGAAAGAATTGTTCTTTGTGAAAACTCTTCGTTTAAAACCAAAATTGAAACGTTGAAGCAAAAGGTCAAAAACTTTTTTTTTTTAACAGTACTGCTACAGTACTGTGCCGATCGATCGGCTACCCCTCTAATTATTTTGCCGAATGAACAGTACTGCTATAATACTGTTCACACTTAAACTATTACTTCCAATACCTCTGGTTTTTTTTTTTTTTAACTTCTAATACTTCATCCTATTTCTACACATTTTCACACTTCAACTACTAGTTCCAAATAGACATTAAATTTCTACTATTATCACCTAACAACCTACTTTCAAAACATTTTGACTACTAAACCATAACCTTTAAAAATACGTCGAACCTTTCAAACACACCAAATATTTTAAAAACATCTTTAAAACATAGTAGCGCGCGCACCCATCACCTCTTTTTTTCCACGTTTCATCTTTTCTTCAATTCTTTCACCTACAACCACTTCATACATTTGAACTATCATTTCATGAAAGCCTAACAGAATTTATAACCCGAAATACGTAGCGGAAATTTTAAAAACAAAACGCATTGAAGGCCCTAAATACTGGACATATCCTTCTAGACGAAATAACATCCAAACATTCCAGTATTTTGCCCATAATCCAAAACTAACTGTACATCCTATTCCAAAAGACTTTAAGGCATAAACATAAACATAAACCTTAGAACTTCACCCACGTATCAAAAGGGTTGCCTGACTGCCACAACAAATCCCATGAGCTCGTTCCTCCAACTGCATCTATTCATTAACTTGAGGCTCAAAGTCCTCATCCGTACGATTCGTACCTACATCATAAAATTTAACTAATGAGCCTAACGCTCAGCAAGATCATACATAAACGTAAAATGCTCGTGCTATACTTGATACTTTTCAAAACATGTACATACTTTACATTTAGGTTCAAGTGGACATATTGGTTAAGGAGGGGGGGGGGGGTATAGGGGAGTAGGCTCAACATACGTGACATGGCATAGGTTAGTGTTTTTGCCAGGGTCCCAGAGAAGGACAAAAGACATGTGTCCTTGGCGAGGACTGTTTTACATGAGTCCCAAAGAATGACAAGAACATATGTCAGTCCTCGTCCCACATCTTAACCGGTACATTACATTTAACATTTACTTATCTTTCTTACATAAAACTTTTGCATAAAACTTTTGCATGATTTCTTGAAAACGTGATGCATGAACATACAATGTGTATAAACATAACATAACAATAGACATGTCCTCGAAGCGTAAACGTAGACAATTCATCAACACCGTACAATAAAACAATAACACTTAACCTAAAACATATTCTATAATCTTAGCTACCCATCAATATACCCTATAAAGCGTATAAATCCTAGTATCTTTGTGATGTAGGCCTTAAGGGCCGAACACATGCAATATGAACTTACCTTGGGTCCGTCAAGATTTAAGCAACCTTGATGTTTTCCTTGGAGTTTAGAACCTAAACATGTGTATTGAACTCATTAATACATCACAATTTCAATAACCAATTCTATTCGTTCAATGATTCTAGTTTAATCCAAAACTTTACTCAAAACGTTCAAACATTCGTATAATCGAAATTCAAACACCATCAACCATCCAATTCAACTAGCTTAACCAATTCAATTTATGAAATTTCGATAAACATTAACCAAAAACTTGGATTTCACAACCGATTTTTGGTTCAACTTCAAACGGTCGTAACTCCCTCAATTTTTATCCGTTTTTTACTATTCAAAATGTTACGAAAACCTCATAATGTCTAGTTTATCATAACATCATCCATTTATTAAAAAAAACACAAACAAGAGCAGAAAACCCAAAACCGAACATTGCTCTATTTTTGGTCGATTTTTCTTAAACCCATTCCAATTTTACTTCAAACATGCGTTTCTATACTTTTACTCCTTCATTGAATCACAAGATAACTTAAATCAAGGTTAAGCATCAATTTAAGGAGGGAGAATTTCAGATTTTTGGATCTCCAAAAAAACCACACCAAACTTCCATTCAAAACTCAATATACTCATCAACTAACCTATATAACTTATAAATCAAAGTTTTTCTTACCTTAAATCGTTGGAAGAGGAGCATAAAATGGAGGAAGAAAATCGTCAATGGAGGAGGGAAGGCTGGCGTTTACGTGAAGGAGAAGGAAAATGAGAGATTAATGGGTTTTTATGGTTAATTTAGTGTTAATCATAATTAACCCCCCTCAACTTTGCTTAATTTGAATTTCACCGTCCCCCCCCCCCCCCCCAATTTTTCTCATTTTCTCATTCCAATCCATTTTTATCATTAAATACTACTTCGTAAAATATTCTTTGCATTACGTTTAAGTTCTATATCATAACATTTCAGGGACAATTTCATGATAAGAAAATGGATTGTGTCAATTTTAAGTTGATGTCGTGGTACTAAATGTTGAGCCATGGTGGCAAATTTGTTTCGATTTCTGTAACTATTTTATTTTGAATATGTAATGACCCACCGGGTTCCCCCAGCCAGACCGTGCAGTCCGCACCCACAGGCCCAGGCACTGCCACGTGGTGTCCCTCAGGCCATCTCATGTGTACTCACAATCTTCTCCCCCTCCCTGGTTGAAGGGGAGTTTTTTCTTCCCCAGTGACTCAAACCCTAGCTCCCAAGCTTCATAACCAAGGGTCCATCATCACTGATACCACTTGAGCTAGCTGGGGAAGCAAAAACTCCCCTTCAACCAAGGAGGGAGAGAAGATCGTGAGTACACATGGGACAACCTGAGGGACACCACGTGGCAGTGCCTGGGCCTGTGGGTGCGGACTGCACGGCTTAGCCGGGGGAACCCGGTGGGTCGTTACAAAAAAAAAATAGCTCAAGTGGTACCAGTGATGATGGACCCTTGGTTATGAAGCCTGGGAGCCAGGGTTCGAGTCACTGGGGAGGCAAAAACTCCCCTTCAACCAAGAAAGGGAAGAAGATCGTGAGTACACGTGGGATGACCTGAGGGACACCACATGGCTGTGCATGGGCCTGTGGGTGCGGACTGCACGGCCTGGCCGGGGGAACCCAGTGGGTCGTTACAGAATATGTGAATGAATGCTAAGAAATCAAATTTCAACTTACATGGGATATTGAATTTCGTAACCTTTTTTTAAAAGGGTTATGATAACTGTTAAATAATTTCATCTCAAAGATTAGATGTTACAACCTCGTTATAAAAAAAGCTTGAAAACTTTGAAGATAAGGAATCAATTTTTGAGACCAAAATATGTGAGTCTTCTCTGTAGATTTTAGAGAACCATTATTTAAATCTAAATAAATCATCTCATGTGTTGAGAATGCGATCTATAATATATTGAGTGTGATATTATTGTGTTCATCCATCCCACACGTTCTTGTTCGATGTGAGGAGCATTGACAGAAAAGATCGAAGGTTTTAAAGTCCGAGGAGATCGTTATTAAAGTTCTGTAATCTTGTACGTGTATTAAATTAGTTACAAAGATATAACTCTTTAATCTTTTAGATTAGATCTACAATAAAAATAAAATTTTTGACACGTATGATTACTAATATATTATAACAATGATCAGTTTATGTTCATGATAAATTTTTTTTTTCATGATACATAGATTTCGCACGTTATTGATATTATGAATACTAGTAATTCTATCGTGCGAGGGAACCTAAAAATCAACAACTCTATTATTTATAATATTATTATCACATAATATAAATATTTAAAATAATAAATTATATTAATTAATGAGCAAAAATGACATCATTAATTCATATAATGACGTGAAATTATAGTGTAAAATGACTTCCAAAGCTAATATTGATGTTTCTTCAGACAAAACACCCTCAAGAAAACTATTCAAACTACTTTTCCACTATCATCAACAATGATCTTGTAAGCTTGCACCCATCTTCGTAAGGATGGGCAGGATCCCGAAACACACAGGACTTAGCATATGGGCATGAAATCAATGTCGGATTGAAGGAACGTACCATCTCTATTGCCCCCGTCCCACAACATTTGTTTGTTGCAAAGTAAAAGCCTCAAAGTTGGACGACAATATTTAGAAAATTACTATTTTTTTTTAATGAGAAAGTATAGTTTTTTCAAGATTAATTGGTTTTACTACCTTTTGCCCCTTGGTTTTCGATGATATTAAGTAGAGATGTGTAAACGTCTATCTTTCACACTCCAATTTCGTATAATTATTTTATACAAATAAATGTACTGAAAAACCGTATCTTTCTCACTCCAATTTCGTATAATTGCTTCAAAGCATTAGGTATTTAATTAATATAAATTAAGAAACTGATATATTAAATTAACTATCGTGATAATTTCAGAAACCTCTACTTTTCTCACTCTAATTACAAATAAAGAGGAAAATTTAATTACAAATAAAATTTTAAATTTTAAAAATAATTTTTATTTCAAAATTACATTAATTAGATTCCCTAATTGGTAATTAGCAATTAGGTCCACTACTTAGACTATTTAATAATACAAATTAGATTGATTTTTTAATAATTAAATTATTTGATTCCTACAATTAATATCAGTTAAAATTCTAATTTAGACCTGGATAATACGTCAACAGGTCATCTTGAACAGAATCAAATAAAATAGGGTAATTATCGATTTGAACCCTGTACTATACACGTTTTTTCAATTCAGCCTCTGTACTAAAAAACCCGGCAAACCGAACCCTGTACTTTGATTCTGTTATTAGTTTTGACCTTCTATCAACAATTTCATTAAACCCTCATTGAAAAAACTAACAAACAATCTTGGATTCAGTTGAAATTTTTACCACATGTTCATTACTTAATGAGAAGATAATCTGAAAATTTTCATGATTTTTTAACACATGTACAATTTATTAGAATTTTATTTTAGTATTTTATAAAAATATTATAATAAATCATACAAATTTTATAAAATCACGAAACTTTTTTTATTATCTACCCATGATAGGTTGAACATGTGAAAAAGTTTTCCAATAAATCAAATATTGTTTGGTATTTTTTTAAAATTAATTTATAAAGTAAAGAAGAAACTGAGATTAATTTAAAAAAATACCAAACGATATTGGATTTATTTAAAAAAATTTTCAGATGTTCAACATATTATGGGTAGATAATAAAAAAATTTGCGTAATTTTTTAAAACTTGTATGATTTATTATAATATGTTTAAAAAATACAAAAATAAAATTACAATAAATCGTAGATGTGTTAAAAAATCACGAAAATTCTCATATTATTTTCTCATTAAGTAATGAACATGTGGTAAAAATTTCAACAGAATCTAAGATTGTTTGGTGGTTTTTTCAATGAGAGTTTAATGAAATTGTTGATAGAAGGTCAAAATTGATAACAGAATCAAAGTACAGGGTTCGGTTTGCCGATTTTTTTAGTACAGGGGCTGAATTAAAAAAACGTGTATAGTACAGGGTTCGATAATTTCCCAATAAAATAATATCTTGCATTTAGAATTTTAGATAAGATGGAAAAGTTTATTTTCGGTAAACAAAAAAAATGGTAATTTTGATTTTTTTAAGGGTAATTAACAAAAAAATTCCTTAGACTATAGGTTCATTTGCAAACTCGCCATTAAACTATGTTCGTTAACTGTATCATCCTTAAACTATGACTCGTTAACAAAAGAACTCTTGTCATCTAAATGTACGTTCCCGCTCTATAATCAGTGTATATACTGTCTTTGGAGCAGGATTCTACTCTCTACAGCAGGCTCCTGCTACAGAATTAGTGTCTACATTGTATATTGTACTTGTGGATTGAAATCTTCCAAGGATAGAGCCACATCTGTAGAAATTGAATAGATAATGTAAAAACAGCTCGAAAAATAGTGTGCACTATCTTTGGAGCGGGATCTTGCCCTTCATTAGTGAGATCCCGGTCCAAATGACAACAACGAGCGGAGGGAAGATTTCGCCTGAAGAGAAAAAATTGCGCGTATAGAAGATTTTGACCACGTTATTTTTATATTGTCCATGGAGCGGAAGCTCGCTCTTCGACAACGGGATCCCGCTCCAGAGACAGTGTCCAAGAGCAAGAGTCTATTCTTCAACAACGGGATCCCACTCTAGAAGAAAAAAAGGGAGTGTGATCCTGTTGCTGAAGAGTGAGCTCCTGCTCCTCAAAAACTCACGAAGCGGGATTCCTTTGTCCCAGACCGGACTCCTGCACTACCAAATTTTAACGGGCATTTAAACAACAAGGGTTGTTTTGTTAACGGACCATGATTAAGTATGATCTTGTTAATAAATATAATTTAAAAACAAATTTGTTAATGACCCTTAGTTTAAGGATTTGTTTTGTTAATTATAATTTTTTTAATTATTACGTTAAGATATAATTATCTAACTGTTAAAAACTAATTTCCATATTTGAATAATTTTGCAGATATTGCATTTAATGGCTAAATCATACTTTTTTTTACAACTAATGCTCGGACGATCCAACTAACAAAAATGAAATTTAAATCAATTATTAAAAGAGCTAATTTCATGTCGGATAAATTTAACTATCAATATATATTAGACATAAAAAATGAAAAAAAAAATTAAATGTGTAAATAAATCTCAGAAGAGAAATTGTTAACATTTATTACTCTTTTATATATACATAGATTTTTGTACAAGATTAAACGTGCGCATATTAACATTGCACGAAACGTAAAACTTTAGGCCTCTATTTTCTGATTGGACTATGAGAAATGTTTGATCGATTTAGGAATTTAAGGATAATTATTATGTCACTGAGATAACAATTTTTTATTTATTAGATGTAAGTAATTAGCTTAAAATTTAATGATATTAATTGTAATTCTATTAAATTTAAGGATATTAATTGTAATTAGGTAATTGACTAATTATCAAAGAATCCAAAAATGCAATTAGGCAACAATCAATCAAATAATCTCATTATAAAATGTTCAATCTAATTGGCACAATTAAATCATCTAATTACTCGATCTAATTGCTAAACAGGGAATCTAATTAATGTAATTTTGAAGTAAAAACTAATTTTAAAATTTGACAAGTTTTAAAATTTTATATATTTTTTTGTCAATTTTTTTTGGTTCAATCCGGTTCTTGGCTTTAAAAACTGAATTGAAATATATTCTCTTCTAACATATATATATATATATATATAGAGAGAGAGAGAGAGAGAGAATAAATTAGGGTACTTCCCTCAAAATGTTTCTCAATTTGGGTACTTCTCCTTAATTAGAGAATAAATTTTGGACGTGAAGAAATACTTATTTCAGCTAATGAATCGATTAACTTTTGGGCATTATTATAATAATTATAATTAATAAATAATACACTGGACAAGAAGGAAATATGAATTTCCATTGACAGAGACATGAACGAATAATAAGAGGTGGGAGAGAGAAAGAGAGAGAGAGACGTTGATATCTAGGGAAGAATACAGTCAAAATAGCTCGGCATTAATGTAAAATATGGTTTCCATAGAGAGGTTTAAATGAAAATTAAAGACATCCTATTTTCTGGGAGTCAACTTCAATTTTCATAACGAATTCAAACCCGAGAATGTGGACTAAAAATCAAATCCAAATCATAAAATATGGTAATTTATGTGTATATATAAGGTGCTATCGGGTTGATCATTCTACATTACACAACCATTTTCTCGAGAAAGTTGTACCACACAAGAAAAAATGAAGAACATTCTCAACATTTGTTCATTTTCTCACAAGCTTTTCTTACTCCATGTTTTTCTACTATCCTCATTTTGCATTGCTAGAGCTGCCATAGGAAATGGCTCCATTACAGCGATCTACACGTTTGGGGACTCGATTCTGGACACTGGAAGCAACAATGACCTCACCACTTCTAGCAAGTGCAATTTCCCTCCATATGGACGAGATTTTCCAGGAGGAGCAGCCACTGGAAGATTCTGCAATGGAAAAGTTCCATCAGATTTGTTAGGTAATTACAGAAAATAAAGAAACCCTATTTAAACAAAGATCTGAACACTGTATTTTATGTATTCTTATTCAATTTTCTTCATTGAATGTACAAAAAATTTAGCTGATGCCTTGGGGATAAAGGAAATATTGCCAGCATATCTTGATCCAAACCTAAAAGACAGTGATCTCCCAACTGGAGTAGGGTTTGCTTCCGGTGGGTCAGGATCTGATCTTCAAACCTCCAAAGTACAAGTATTACATTTATCCCCATCACAACTTATTTCTTAGTTGATCATATTTTTGAGTGTACAAATCTTCATACTTTTGATTTCAAATCTTAACCATTTCATCTGATTCAAATTTTTTTGAGACTCGATTTGCTTTTGTTTGTGTTTTTCGATTGTGACAGGGAGTTCTATCCCTACCGGATCAGTTAGACCTCTTCAAGAAATACGTGGAGAGGCTTAAGGGAGTGTCTGGGGAGGAACAGGCAAAAGCCATTATAAACAACAGCTTAGTTATTATTTCCTCCGGCAACAATGATGTTGCTTTCACCTACAATGCTATACGAAGATATCAGTATACTTTTCCTGATTATGTTAACCAGTTGGTTCAATGGTCATCTGATTTCGTAAAGGTAAACAATCGATCTAGTTTTGTGACTGTATCGTTTTAGGTTATTATTTAGAATGTTTTTTCATGTATTTCTGATGCGTGATAAATAGATATGAGAATTACCCGATATATTGATTATAAACAAGAATTATTTGGAGTGAGAAAAGTAGAGGTTTCTGAAATTATCACATGAGTTATTTTAATATGATCAGTTTCTTAATTTAAATTAATTAAATACGTAATGTTCTGCAGGAATTATACGAAATTGGAGTGAGAAAGATAGGGTTTTTCAGTACATTGCCACTGGGTTGTTTGCCATCAGCAAGAACCCTAGGAGGAGGAGTTCTCAGATTTTGTTCAATTTTGACAAACGAAGAAGCAAAATTTTTCAATTCAAAGCTTTCTTCTGGACTTGATTCACTGAAATCCGAGCTTCCTGATTCCAAGTTGGTTTTCATTGACGTTTACACATCTCTACTCAATATCATCGAAAGCCCAGGAGCAAAAGGTAGTAGAACAAATTAATCTTGAAAAAAACTATACTTCCTTAATAAAAAAAAGTATTAACTTTCTAAACATTCTCGTACAAATTTCAGGGTTTTACGTTGCAACAAACGGATGTTGTGGGACGGGGACTATGGAGATGGGACCTTCATGCAATCAAACATTGTTTTCATGCCAAGATGCCAATTCCTACGTGTTTTGGGATGCTGCTCATCCTACCGAACATGCGTACAAGCTCATTGTTGATGATATAGTTGAAAAATACGGCAGTAGTTTCGCTTGAACTGGTTGTTTTGTCTGAAGAAGCATCCATACTAGCTTTTGATTACAGTAGTTTTACTAAGATATCGTTTAAGTTTTAGTCGTTTTAAGTTTTAGTTTTATGTCTCGTGTTTTCTTGTTTTTGAGTTTGATTGTTATTTCGTGATAAGTGCTTTCAATCAATGAGAATTTAGTATTAAAACACGAAGAGCAAAATGCTTTGGCAATAAATACATGTATTTTCAAGTACGTGCATGGACGTACCTAAATGATAATTCTTATGACAACCTTTCACATATACATGAATTAATCACAAGACCACTAAACCAAAAGACTCTTCTTATTAAGTTTATTTCAACAATTTTGTTTATCTTAAGAGATGATAATTGTTATTATTTCTATAAATAATATAAGAGTTCGATGTTAACTTAATTATATTTAGATCGGATGGATCGGCCCCACGTTGTGAATCTTGTTTTAGAATTGTTAACATTGATAGTGAACTACTCCTATGTGAACTACTCCCATGTGGTTTTTTACTTTAAGGTTTTCTCGATAAATCTTGGTGTCTCGTTTTCATGTTTTTTTTTTTTTCATACCATTTTCGATTTTCAACTATTGCTATCAAAATGCAATTGAGAGTTTTTGCAATTCGTGTTTCGATTTATTGAAAAAACTCTCTTGCGATCATTGAACAATTTTTGGGTTTGACAATTTTATTTTCTCTTTTTTTGTTAAATTGTAATTTTTGAAATAGCAATTTAAAAAAAAAAACAGAGAAAAAAAATTTGTCATTGTTTTTAGGGTTAAAACCAATTTCACCCTCAAACTATCATTTTTTTTACCCTAACAAATCAAATCTTAAACTATCCAAAACCTAACAAATCAACCCCTAGCAGGGGATTGGTCCTAAAGAACGGGGGCCCGTTAGAACAGGGGACCGTTCTCCAAGAACGGTCCTCCGTTCTCTCTCACTTCCTTCTTCAAATTAATTTTATAAAAATATCAAACGACATTGGATTTACTGAAAATTTTTGTGATTTGTTAATACTTGTACGATTTATTGTAATTTTAATGAATAATGAAAAAATGTATTTTAAAAATACCAAACAACGTTGAATTTACTTGAAACTTTTACCACATATTCACCTCATCCTTAGAAGATAATCTAAAATTTTTTGTGATTTTATAACACTTGTACGATTTATTGTAATTTTAGTGAATTATTTTATAAAATATATGTAAAATAATTATAATAAATCATACAATTGTTAACATATCACGAAAATTTTCAGATTATCTTCCCATGATGTGGTGAACATGTGGCCAAATTTTGCAAGTAAATTCAATATCGTTTGGTATTTTTTTAAAATACCACTAGTTCATTCTTCATTTTATAAATTAAATTTAAAAACAAATATTTAACAATATTGGATTTACTTTAAATGTTTACCACATAGTTACCATATAATGGAAAATCATCTGAAAATTTTCGTAATTTTTTAATACTTGTACGATTTATTATAATTTTAGTGAAGAATGAAAGATGGGTATTTTAAAAAATACCAAACAACATTGAATTTATTTGAAAATTTTATCACAAGTTTACACATTATGGGAAGTTAATCGAGAAGGTTTCATGATTTTCTAAAACTTTTATGATTTATTATAATTGTTTTACGTATATTTTATAAAATAATTTACTAAAATTACAATAAATCGTACAAGTATTAACAAATCACGAAACTTCTCATATTATCTTCCCATGATATGGTGAAGATGTGATAAAATATTGAAGTAAATCTAATATTATTTGGTATTTTTATAAAATTAATTTAAATAAGGAAAACGGTCCGCCGTTATAACGGCCCCCCGTTCTCTAGGATCAGTCTCCCGCCAAGGGTTGATTTTTTAGGTTTTGAATAGTTTAAGTTCTGATTTGTTATAGTTAATTCTTTAAGAGTTTTTTTTTTTTTTAAATGCTCTTATGATGACTAAAAGGTTAAAAAGTTTAAATTGTTATGACAATATTTTGTTTCTCACCAATGAATGTTTTGAACTATGGACTATTTTTGTGTTGAATTATTATTAATCGTTTAAATTAACATTTTAGTACTATACTATTTTTATGGGAAATTTTGTAATCTAATTAGGTTAATATATTATAGATTAATTATTGATCTGCAAAGTACTCAAAAAGAGTGAAAATAATCCTCTTTCAATTAACATGTCTTCTTTTTCTAGCAAGATCTTCTTTTCATTTGAAAATATTTGCTGCGTCTTTTTTATTATTAATTGTTAGTGTTTAGTGACCCAAACTCTACTTAAGTAGGGCTAATATGTCTATATGTCTATATCATGAATTCTTATTCTAGAATTTTAATTTATGTAATAAATATAAACTTGAGAGGTAAAATTCAATTATATTTGATTTTCAATTAGTGAATCTATTCATCCTTTTTTTTTTCGAAATGATTTGTCCCATAATTTTGTATTTTTTCACATTTCTATTTGATTTTCAATAATTACTTATTCACGTCTATACCACATTTAGCAATGAAAATTATTGAACTTTTTATTATAATATCAGACTTGATGTGACATGAGATTTGGAATTTTTTTAATAATCACAATTATCATTTTGTTCAAAGTTCTCATTTGTTTTCTAGTTAATAATAATTATGTTGCATTTAATAACATATATAATTGCCAGGAGAATAAGCTAAAACTATAATGTTATTGAAAGTTGTCGAAAGCAGCATGACAACCACGATCAAGCAGCATGAACTGATCCATCCTTGATCCCAAAAACTAAGATATTGATAAAGATTCTCCATCTTGAAAGAAAACACTTGTACACAATTCCATTAATTAAATTATGATATCATTGTAGTATGTCATCTAGGTATGTTAAATTAAGATCTAACATCATGTAATCTAAACAAAATTTACTATAATCAAATCCAAATAAATTTTACTTTTTATTTATTGTGTACAAAAACACCAATTATATGATTTTTATTTAAAATCATACATTAAATAAATAGGTTGTTATTTCCATCGCAAAGTACAGCCAACTTAATTAACATTTGGACCATTAAATGTGAATCTTACCGACATTAATGTACAACTCATGCAAAAGAAAGTAGACTCACACGCACTAAGTCCAAGAGTTTCGAGCTTAAACCTATCTTGAGTGTTATGTATTTTATCCACTAAGATGTCTTGGTCCTATCATTTGATTGTCACCCTTATTTGAAAAATAAGAAACCAAAAAGGGTTGAGCTAATAAAGTCACAAAATACTCAATTATTACAATATCATGATATTCATGAGTATCAGACAAACTCTCATCCCCTAGATAAAAATCTAGATTTCTATCTATCTCATGATGATATGCAATAAGAATATTAAGAAATGTGTTTCAATTTTTAATTTAATTAATTATTTTCATTTCATCAAGTAACATATTAAAATATTGAGTAAATCTTGGTCATAACTCATGCCTCATACAATTGTATTGCACCTTACAGGTGATGTTCTCAATAAGCATGTATATCTCAAACTTAATATTCAGGGGACTAGCGATTTGTAATCTAAGGAGAACTCACAGTCTCTCCCTTCTAGTTATCGTGTTTTATATACGTCATACAATACATATAAGGTGTTATAGAATCCATCATCTTCAAGTTTTCTTCAACTTCCTTTTAGATTTCCTCCTCAAAAACTATTCTTCTCTTCAACTTTCCACTTCTATCTCAGGGGCTCCAAATTTATCTCTCTTCTCTTCTGAACCACAAGACTCCCGGCTCACCTTCAGAATATAAGAGCTTCTAAGAGTCATCTATAGGTAAAATTATGATTTTACCCTTGATTATTTAGGTCAAAAAAAGATCATTTACCCCACCGCTGGAATAATACAATTTAAGTTACTTGCTAAATATAAATTATAGTAATCAATCCATATTAACTTAATATAATTAAATTTAAATTAATAAATATTAATTAAACTAATCTCAATGAATTAAGATAATTAATATTAATTAACTTAATAAATCTCCCAAACAAATGTCTCTTTTATTTTTTCAATTTGACATGTGACATCTTAAGTAAGACCTTTATGAAAATTTTCTCTTTACTTATCGATTTTTTACTCAATCTGTGTGTATTGAGTATTTATCGAAAATTGTACTTAAATGTCTTGTACACTTAATCCACTACAAAATATATATATATATATATATATATGACTTTAGCTACAAAGTTTCAAATTTAATAATTCCAACGTCGTTTTCTTAATTAGAATGTTTACATTAACTCCCTTAAAGTTTATAAAATTTACTTTTTGGTTTACATATTGAAATATCTAAATTTTTCGTAAGAAACAATTTATACGTTAATCATTTTTATGCATGATTAATTAGTTTTACTTCTAATCATGCATATTTACTACATTCATATCACTTTAATACTCCCACGTAATATTTACTATGTAAATTCTCAAACCATGACAACCGCCAACTCACCTTTTTGTCTAATGCTACATATATTGGGTTGAATTCTTTATGATCCACATCAAAATGATGGGCAATCACTAGTTTCACACTTCAAATAATGTTTCTCCTCAATCATAAACCCATTGAACAACTACCCCAACAAGGAAAAAATACATTTGGTTGAAAATTATAGTAAATCTGAAATTGCAAGAAAGAAAAATAATGAAAGCCCAATCATTTATGTAAAAAATTATAATTTTTAAAAAATATCATGACCAAATGAAAGAAAATCATGAATAAAATTTGAAGTTACAGAGAAGTTTCTTTTGTACTCTCGAACCTTATTGAACCAATCCACTCATTGCCACCACATACTCTATGGATAATTCCAGATTTTAAAAAAAAAAAAAAAAAAAAAAAAAAGTGACGTCAGCCGAAAGACAAATACACTGGAGCGGAGACTTGGATGACGTAACCGGGAGAAGACCAGAGTTTTAAACTGGGCGGAAGACTATATGCTGACGTCAGCCGGGAAGACAAAACATAGGCGCGATGACTTGGGGATGACGTCAGCCGGAAGATCAAACAGCAAACAAACCGGGAGATGAAATCTAAGGGGAT
>CM039515.1:2741932-2793242 GCA_022432975.1 Begonia masoniana | reverse complement strand
GGCTATTAACAACAACAAAAACAGTGCTCATATAGGCAAGTTTGAAGTGACATTTATACAAACAGAGGTAGGCCTAATTCAGAAGAGGTATGTGTAATCAACAGTGTTAAGAGGAATAGCAAAAAATAAAGATTAAATCGGTTCGATTTGATTCGATTTTGGACATAATGAAATAGAACTGTGAAACCCACCGTTTTACTTAGAAAACAAAACGTAAGTGTAGTGGGAGAAAAATGTAATTTCTTCTTCCCTCATTAACCTGCCATGTGTACATTCTCTCTCTCCCTCATAAAGTGATCATCAAATTTTCTTTTGGCAGAAGCTTCATTTTGCTCAGGGCGCCGCACGAAAAACAGAGGAGTAGAAACCTAGAGAGAAAATCAGCCGGCAACGATTTGGCCTCCGATTCCAAAAAATTTGGTTTCAAAACACTCATTGTCTTCTTCTCTTCAACCCATGTAAACCGAATTGGAGGTTAGACCCTGGTGCTCGCAAAATAGATGAGTGATTCCCCTTCGTTCCATTGTTTTCTCCCTGTAGGTTTTCAGTTGAATAAATTGTTCTGTTGTTAATTATAGGATTTTGGTTATTTTATAAGAAGAGGAAAACAAAGGGAATGAAATCAACCTTTGCCAAATCTATTTATTTTGATTCTTCAACCTTGGCGAATCTCTCAACTTTCTGAGGTAATCTCCTAGTCTCTATTGATTAGATAAAATCCCAGATTTGGAATCGATTTGTTTGAGTTAGATTGCTGTGATTTTTCCTTGGTCTGCTGGGTTAAACTTAAATTTGAGATCTTTTTCTTTGTTGTTAGACCATTGGAAACATTGGACGGAAACTCTTCCATCAGTTTCAATAGTAAAAAGGGGCATGGTAACATCAGACCAAGAGGACTCTGAAGTTGTTGTTCAGTATTTGAAACGGAAGGTCTTTTCTATTTTGTTGCCTGCAAATATCATCTCTGAAGTTGATGTTGGTAAGTTTGATTCTTGGGATTTGCTTGGTTAGTTTCGAAATTTCAGTTCATTTTTCAAATTTTCTTCCATTGAGATTCTTGGACTGTAGTTCAATCTATTTTGAGTCATTGTGGGTTGTAGGTTGTTGGGCCAAGTTTTGAGCTTTTCTTTGACCCAAATTATGGGTTATTTACCCATTTGGTTATAGACCGTCCTTTGAGAGTATATAGAAAAATAAAATAGCTCAAGAATAATAAATGACTTTATTCTTTGTTAGGTACCAATTTATTGAATTGAGCTGTGGACTCATTGCTTGGACTCTTAGAATTATTGAGTTTAACCTGTTGTAAGTGCACTCAAGGTAGGGGTTCATTTTATTTTCGGTTAAGTATTATTATTTTTAATTCATTTATTCGGCATAAAATGTTCAATTAATTTGGTACTATTGTTCTTTCACACATTTATCAACTGCATTATCTTATCATTGATAAAAATTGTGTGGTTTTAACTAGAAGTAATAAGACAGCTGAAGAGGTCGTGTCCTTGGGCGCGAAACCCTAAACCTGATCAGGGTAATTATGGCGTGCGACCGCCTGATGTCGATGTTTTGGCCTATGATCCAGTGTGCTCGGAGTCTATGAGAGGCTCCATTTTCACCGAACATCTATTTGAATTGAAAACTGTATTTTTATTAAATCTATGCATAATATTTTATAACTGCTGGAAATAAACTCTATCCCTATTGAGTTTAGTCGACTCACCCCAAACGACTACTATTTTTTCAGGATTCAATAAAGGAGAATTTGATTATCGGCACGGGAACAATTACCTTGTAAAAACTTCCTATCTTAATAAATTTTTCTCGAGGACGTATCTTATATTTTTAAGGTGAGACACTACTGTGGATGTGTAAGCTTTGTTGTATTTAATTCACATGTGTTATTTTATTTAGACATATATCATTACATTATCTGGTGTCATTTGTTGGACCTGTTTATTTATCTGTCCGGGCTCTGAATCTTAATTGGTTAATATTCTGGTGCGTTTGGTGAAATTTGGTATTAAGGGTCGGGCGATTTAGTCCTTTTCGGGCCGGGTCGTTTCCCGTTCTGTTGCGGGTCCCCTTTGGAGCGTGACAAGAACTGAGTCGGTTTAGTTTTGGATAAAGGAAACTGAAACCAAACCGAGAAGAACCTCTGTTTTGGTTCGATTTGTGATAAGGTTTTGATTCTCCTCAATTTGGTTCGGTTTGATTATTTGTTTTAAGTGAACTGATTCCCAGTCTTAGCAAAAAAAGCGCCAAACTGTCGTTGAGATTCAAACCAACCTGAAAGAGTTTTGAGAATGTGTGTCCAGTTGTCGACCTGTGTTCATATGTCCTTGCTCAGAATTTCTCCGAAATATGGGCACTTAAGAGTTTTAAACTGAGGTTAGGGCTCTGTCACGCATAATTATAAAGTTTAATAAGTTGAAAACAAAATTATAGGATATTCACTGGTTATATTGTTATTTATATGATTTGTTTCTCTTTCAGTGTGTGGCTGGCAAACGCTTTGTTATTCTGTCAGAGCATCAACACGATTCAAGCGATGAAATCATAGTTCTAAAATTTGCAGAATCTTTCTTCCAAGCTCCGAAGAATCCCTCCAAAACAGATGGTCTGTTTTCCTTTGCTTCATCTCCGACCACCGTTGGCGACCCAGCTCCTATATTCCCCACTGTGTCTCAAACTCCAATTCAGAACCCAGTTTCTACCATCCCTCCAGCTATTTTCAAACTCCTTAAATCTTCAATTTCTCGTAAAAAAGGTATCTGGGTGTGGAAGATCTTCGCCTTTTTCTCTATGTTCGAGTTCGTCGAGTTACTCTTTGCCGGATGATGATTTTGATGACGAATTGAACCGTCTAGTGGTGCTGTTGCCGGAAGAAATGCGGCGGAGGATTTGTGAACATCCGGAGCTTCACGAATTGACGGAAGTAGTTATGGACTTGGGTCGGAAGCCTTTTGCGCGATTTCCCTCCGGAGATTATATGTTGTCGGATTGCCCAATCACGGTTGAGGATCTTGAACACGCTTCTTCTCTGGTACTTGCCCATTGCCCACTACCTGTTTGTCTAAATGTTTCACTGAGAATATGCTTCCTCTCGTTTTTAAAACATAAATTTGTTGTATATGAGTTGAATGCAGGAATAATTAGAACAAAAAAGAGCACTCCAATTGGAGGTGAAGATTAAACAACTATTTTTGTCTTTCACTTCCCATACTATGCATTTTTTCGGTATTTAGTCAAGCATAGTGCGTGAAGATTTGAGATTAGCAATGAAAAGATTTCAACTATTTTGGAGCAGTCTCTGGTTGATTGTTGAATAAATTCACTCGAAAAAGTCTTTTAAGTAAAGTTCTCGGAATAAGCAGGGTTTAGTCAAGCCTTCAAGTACAAGACTCCAAGCCATTGAAAATTAGTACTTGAAAACTTCTTGTAAACTGTTAAAATCTTTGGTAAATGCTTCCGAATAATTTGGTCATTTCAATCGCACAAAAAATCGTTTTTCTTTTCTTAGGAGCATATGTTGTTTTTCTTTATTGGTGGAATGATCTTTGTAGCTAATTCAAGAATGCAAGAGAAAAGAACACAAAAGGTTTTGAAATTCTATTTTTGAGACGATTTGCTTAGCCACATTTATTGGCTCGATTATTTTTGCTTGGATATTTGTTTATATTCCATTTTCGGATATTTAGAAGATTCAAATAAAGCTGACCAACTACCACAACTTACAATACGAAATGCTAAGTGGAGCCGAAAATTAGCAGGTTGGTGACTTTGCTATTGACAATCGAGCAGGCATCAGCAGGACATTGCATCGTATAAGTGCCATCAGGAATCGTAAAGGAGCGATTATTGGTCTAACATGTCGTATTGGGCGAGCAATATCAGGAAGTGCTAATTTACTGAGAGATTTGGTGAAAGATGGATCTTCTTTGTTGTTCATTGGACCTCCTGGTGTAGGAAAAACCACAATTATTAGGTTTGTGATTTTTCGTTTTTCTCTACAACAATGTTCAAGTCTTTTTGAAGTTTGTTTAAAATGTTGATTTTGATAAATAGACTCCTCGGTTGTAGACCAGAAGTTCAAGTGCTAACTATCATTTGTCCAGAAGATATACTAAATTAATAGTCCATGAGTCTGCATGTTGTTGAATATTTGTTGTAGTTCCAACTAATTCTCGAGGTGCATTTTTGCAGAGAAATGGCTCGAATGCTTGCTGATGATTATCAGAAGCGTGTAATGATTGTCGACACCTCAAATGAAATTGGTGGGGATGGTGACATTCCTCACGCAGGAATAGGTAATGCTCGACGCATGCAAGTCCCCAACTCCGATATGCAACATAAGGTATGATCTGAATTTTATAGTTACCAATGTTCAAGTAGCGTAATGAGACTTAATTAAATCTAGTTAAAGATTAACAAAAAAACAAAGTGTTGTTGATTCATTATAAACTGGAAATGTTCAGGATGATTGATTTGATGATATAAATCAATATTATTAGTAATACGTGAATCGATAAGATACCAAGATTAATGCTTATGTCTTCTCTGTATAATACGCTCAGTAGCATGGCCATACTGCAATCCCGAGCTAGAAAGTCTTTATTTGTTGTTATTTGAGATATGTGGGTCGAAAAAATGCGTTGAACAGTCTGGTTATAGCATGGTGTGGCCTTGTTTGTACTTATTCATTCATTTTCTTTTGATCTATTGAAAGTTTTTCATGCTTATGAATGTTATATACCTCAGGTGTTGATTGAAGCGGTTGAAAATCATATGCCCCAAGTTATTATAATCGATGAAATAGGCACAAAACTTGAAGCATTGGCTGCATGCACCATTGCACAGCGTGGTATTCAGTTAGTTGCAACCGCGCATGGAGTTACCATCGAGAATTTAATTATGAATCCTTTGTTAGAGATGCTCGTTGGGGGAATACAGGTAAGATTCAGGAATAGAGTTGTTAATTAGTGAATCAATTGTGCTGGATGGTACTGCCATGGACACTGTTTAATCACCCTTTGAAACCTAGGACACAGAACAGTTTTTACGTTTTCAAAACAATCTTTTGTTTTCTGTCTGCGAGAAAATGATATGTTATTGTTTTCAAGAACAGCTCTTAAAAACACATCTCGAACTAACCCATGATTTAGCTTAGTAGAGCTTCTCTCTTCTTTATGTATGTGAAAACTAGGAAGACTTTCCATAACTAGCAGTTCAATTTAACTAAAATCATTGTTCTAGAGTGTGACATTAGGGGACGAAGAGGCAAGCAGGCGGGGTGTCCAGAAGACAGTTCTAGAGAGGCAAGGACCTTCCACATTCAATTGTGGAGTCGAAATCATTTCAAAGACTGAATTGAGAGTTCATCGTTGCCTAGAAGCTACTGTCGATGCTATTCTCCGTGGTACCAAATATTCAGTCTTAATTTCTGGGAAACATAATCTTGTCATAGAGCTTAGTTTTTGCATTTTATTTTTGAAGGTCGTCTTCCAATTGTGGAAGTCCGCAAGATAAAATCTCCAGAAACGATACAAAGTGAGCCATCAACTTCCTCTCACCAAAAGGATGAAATCATGAATGAAGATACCGCGGAGACGATTGACGAAAGCACCAATCAGGGTCATCGTGAGTATACCCACGAGCTCCTTCCAAAAGCAGTGGGGGATTCTTCAGACAAAGATAAAACGCCACTTCGCCTGTTTGTCTACGGGGTAAGATATCAATGGAACATCATTTTTATGCCTGAACTAAATGTTAATGATCGTCAAAGTTTGAGAGTTTAATCTGCCCTTCTCCTCATTTTCTGCTGATTTTAACTCATAAATTGTAATGATCCTGTTTCTTATTCTATTCCTGAAACGAGCATTAGTTAATCTTCAATGTTTACAGCTAAAGTAAGCTCTTCTGGTCTAATTTCATATATTAGATTCAATTTGTGATGCATACTGCGGAATGTGGAACTTAATAAATGTGCAGCTATTCTAGATCTTGAAGGCCAGTGTGATTCAAGCAAGTAAACATTTAGAAATGGACGATGCTGAGATCGAGTTTACTGATAATATCAGCGAAGCAGATGGGTTACTTGCCTTGCTATCTAGGCTAAAGAAAAATCCCGGAATTCAAGCAGCTGCTAAATCTCATGACATACCCATTTATGTAACCAAGGTAATATTCGAGTCTCTATCCATCTTCGAAGTTGGTGATATCAAAATGTTCAACTTTGTTTTCTCCCACCATGATAGACAAGCTCATTAGTCCAATTAGCAAAGGCATTACAAGCATTAGTTAATGATCTTGAAGATGGAAGGGAAGATTTTGGACCAGCAGATAAGATAAAATCGTCCGAGAAAATCGATGCCTTGGAGGTATTTCTCATATTTAGTGATTATTAGTAGAATAAACTATTTTAAACTAAAACCCTTAGATCTTAATTTTACACTTCGATCTTCCATTCTGATGTATAATTTATTTATTAGTAGAATAATTATTGTATATTTAAAAATACTCGGCATGATTTAATGAATGCATATATTTCACATTTTGCAGGAAGCAAGAATAGCCATAGAGCAATTGGTAATCCGGAATGGAGAAGCTGTTGATCTACTCCCTAGAGCATCCCACATTGTGTCTCTTCAAATGGATCTTGTTAGAAAATACAACCTTCAATCGGAGAAAATCGGAACAGGGCTCGATTTACGCCTTCGAATCCTTCCATTACACGTGAAACGGGACGAGCATAGAGAAGATGTCGGAAAAGATGAAGCTGATACGGAATTTGATGACTATACAATTACCGGTGGCGATGAAAATGGCTCGGCCTACACTGTCGATAGATTACCCTTTCTTCCCGAGTAGTTTTTCCAAGCCGTTTCGGCATCACTATTTTTCAGCAGGAAGATTTTTTCACGTGCTCTGACAAGTGATTCGTGAAGAAGTAGGTGTTAGAGTGAGTCTTGATGATAAGATTATAGGTGTAGATAATGGTACAAATTCAGAAGAGAGAATCATCTCTCTCTCTCTAACAATTGCCTGATCTTCATAATCACACTTGTCAAAGTTCAAATTTAAGTTCAATTTATTTGGGGAGGACATTAAACCTTAATCATCACCTTTTTTCTTATTCCTTGAACAGTTTTAAATTTATAAAGAAATAAATAATAGCATTGGGCATAAGTTGTATTAAAATTTAGAATCGCATTTTCATCTGCAATGACAAAGAACTCAGTTTAATATTATTCATAAATTCTTGATATTTGCATTTTATCAAAGTGTATTAGTAGACATCTGATAGTGTAACTGACCAAATTTTAAGTAACCATGTGCTGTGATGTGTCGTATTTCTCGTTCTAATAGACAAATATTTCGACAACTAATTAATATTAGAAAATGTTGAATTGAGGAATAATCATTTGAAATTTTCGAATTTAGAGTCACGTTAGATTTGTTCTAATTTATCCAAAGATGTGATGATACTATTGAGAAACAAGGTTTAAAAATCATCAAAAACTCAAATTTAACTAAGATGTTAGTACCCAATATGACCCACAGTAAGTAGCATTGATCCAATTCATACAACAATCGAAACAAGAATAAAAAATTTGTCGAAAATCGAAATTATTTAAAAGTTGTACCCAATATAACCCGCAGAGGTAGCATTTGCCACTGCCGTAGCTCGGCATTTTTACAGCACCCCAATATCAACTCGCCGTGTTCTTCTTAATTTAACTTTTAATTTGCATTTGATCATCTGAATATTTGTCAGTTAATTTAACTTTTAATTTGCATTTGATCATCTGAATATTTGTCAAAAAACTGTCACGATTCCTATATTGATCATATATTTATGAAAGAAAAGTTTTAAAATGTTTTTCACAAAGCTTGTTCTCACTAAATTCTCACTTTGCTTGTCAAACTGATATGCAAAAATGAGGATCAGAAGCAAATGAGGTAGCAATATCAGGCAAAGACCAACGCATTTCCAAGTTTCGTTAATCTTGTGCCAACCTAAACCTATAAGTCATTATTATTGCAGGAATAAGTGTAGAAATTTCCCCTTTCAATTGCTTATGAATTTACCAACCTTAGTAGCAAGATCAGGATCTTCAAAATTCCTGTGTTCCAAATGCAGAAGAGCATGATGTTTAAATTAGTATTACTGCAAAACAAAAACAAAAAAGGTGTATTAGCTGAAACAAGTAGCCTATCACGACCAAAAATGTAAGTGAAATTCTGAAAAACTAACTTTAAGAAAAATCTTCTCGTTTCTGAAATGTTGATATCGAGCTTAGTTCAAGAGATTGACCACTTTGAACTTGATTGATCCAATCTAAAATGCCAAAGCAATCTTGGCGTTGCACAAAATGCCTCCACACAACAAAAAAATAATATTGAGTTGATCTAAATACAATGAGAATGTAATCATACTTGCAAGTAAATCATACCTATTTCTTGTTCGATAAGCCTTCAGGTCTGAAACTTCAGGGCGGTTTGAAACATTTTTCTTCATTCTAAGGTATTCCGGCACAATCAAGTTTCCACTTTGATCTTTGTAAGCCTCACAGATGAATTGAAGGACTGTTTCCTGCAACAAAATTACAGTCACCAAAACTTGACCATGACTTAGAATGATGATTAAAATCACATGTTAAGAGAAAACTTTTGTTTCCTTCGTTGACAACCTTAATCCATGTCCATGTTTAGCGAAAAAAACAATTCATCAGAACTGAAATAGCAGAGAAAATAACACTGGTATTATCCTTTTTTACCAGTTCGGGTTCATAATTGGAACTGAAAGTGCCAGCACAAACACATCATACACTATGGATAACAAATTATGTTTAGCAGAAAATAGAGAACTTAGCAAAATTTTAAGAAAGGGAGGTACCATGGGTTTAGAGGCATCAAGCCAATGATATATTTGCTCATTGCGAAACCATGTCAACTGCCTCTTAGCAAAGTTTCTGAGAGATTTAGAATTGATAGCATCGGAATCTAATATAGAGAAGATAAAATGTATTTTGTAAAAACATATATAAGATGACAGGTTAAGCGAGTGGTATGATTTCTAAACAAACATACGGTAACTTTTTTACAAAGTTGATAGCTTTTTGAAATGCTGATTAGATCCATTTGAACAAAATTTGAAAGAAAAAGGTCAGAAAAAATGCGTCCACAAGAAAAATGGCCCGTCAAAAGGAAGATGGAGGAGGAATACCTAGATGCTTTCTGAAATTCAGATAAAAAACCAAAAAACTCTCCTGGAGAACTTCCACCGTTCTGCCTACATCTTAGTAAGTATTCCATAGCCTGGAAGTTCACAATTCAAATAAGAAAATAAATCTTGGTATTTCATGAAAGATCTCGACATATAGTACTCACATTGATGAGAAAAAAACAGCATCAGAGATTTGTAAAATATAAAATCTCTATCATTTAGGTTGAGAGCAGTAAAACAAAACGATCAAGTATGCCAAAGGAAAATGCCAAGTATTAAAGCTTTATATTACATGTAGGCACATAATTGTTTAAAGAGCATTGACACGTTTGATTTAAATTTGCATGTTATGGATTTAGAGCTGCGCCTTAATGCAATTTTATCCAACTTCTAAAATAGCCTATTGAACCATAAAAACACTCCCCAAATATTTATTTTCAAGAAAAGAAAGACTCTGCCTACTTACCGTAAAGGACAAAGGACATGGATCTTAAAATATGCCTAGTCAATGAAAAATCAGCTACAGTAAAAATGGTCTTAAATAGATGCTAGCCAAGCTATTAATAAGACAAATAATTGTTGATACCATACATGTCTATAACCAATAGCTCGAGTCGCAGAATTTGAATTTGGAAGAAGACCTGAATCTAAAAGCCATTTGGCCTCGGATAAAATCCCATCACTTCCTACAGAGAATACAATAATCAGATCTAAAACAAAACCAGTACATAACTACTGCTCTAGAATCTACCTGAAAGCATATCCTCGCAGCGATTGTCAATTAATCTATACAAGTCAAGTCTTTGGCTAGAGAGGAAAAAGCAAATGAAGTCATAGTCCAACTCCTTTGATTTCAATTTATCCAGTTCATCAATTGAAGAGCCAGCATCATTGCTGCTACCTGTCGTGCTCAAATCACATTGCTCCTTGAAAGATTCATATGGCACTTGAAAGGCAGATGGAGGTGATCCACTAGACTGCCAATGCGAAATGCAAATAATAATAAAGCCCAAGAAAGCTTTTAAATGAAAATGCAAAAAAAAAAAAAGGAAAAACGTTAATCGGTCGAAAGCAAAACTTCACTATCAATTTTAAATACATTGCCATGTGTTAGGTTGTAAAATAATGAAAAGACCAACCTTGATAATTTCAAGGCTGCGTCGTAGTCTATACCAATCATTAATAGCAATCAATTGAGCATTTGGATTCCCTGCTTTGACAACCAACTGCACAGCCGCATCCCAGTCTTCGTCTTTCTGAAAGTCAGCTAATTCTGAATAAACTTGTGATGCGATCTCAGGAGATGCCTTTGGAACATTTGGCTTGCCATAGATGAACCTTAAAAAATAAGAAAGAAAAAGGTAACAGTGACGAAGATGTTAAAAAAAATACAAACTAATATAAGCACAAAGTAAAAATAAAATCAACAGCTTAAGAATGTTTGATACAAATAAAATTGGTACTGTTGAGACTATGACCAAAGTGTTCATTCATTAGAATAGTTTATACAACTTCAGATTTGATCAAAAAGCAAAAACAAAGACGACTACCTTAAATCCTCAAGAGGATGACGTCTCAATAGTTAAATGTTGAACACTAAAAGCAAATAAACAGGTAATAAGAGTATGCACACCATCTCAAGTATAATCCAGTCCCACCAGTAACTATTGGCACACGACCATTCTGCAGAATAGAATCAGCTGCCTGTCTCGCATCCTCAAAATATTGTCCAACAGAATAGTCTGGAAGAGCAGAATGATGAGATTAAAATCGAGAAGAGATTATGATCAAAAGCATTTAACAGAAATCCCATCTTAAATACCTTTCACTATTGCTCTCATGTTATATGATTTTAAAAGAGTGTTTTATGAGTTTTGAGTTGATGAATATACTTTTTCAAGAGGCAAACATACCTTCAGAAGGATGCAATATGTCAATTAGATGATGAGGAACCTCCTAGAAACAATAAACAAAAGATATGATTTTTAATCTCCACCAGTGTTAAAGTGATAAGTGAAACTTGATGTGCAATCTTATATATGCCATAGGCACTATTAAAATATTTCACCTGGTTAATTAACGAAATTACTTGTGTTAAGAGCCATCTCTTTGCTGATGAACTGAATTAAGAGGTATGCATACTAATCTTTGTATAATTAATAATTGTTATTAAGTCCATCAGATTTTAATGGAAACAATAAATAAGGAAAACTTGACAAGTCATAAAAATCTGATATGGTTCCCCACCTTGCACTTCACTCGGTGGCACTTCATCCGGCCCTCTTGCCGGTCAAAACCCTCTACCAGTCAGAACCATCGACCGGTGAGCCATAACATGATGGAGTTTCGTACCCCCTACAAGAGGGTTCGGTCCCCAATAATTTTACTATGGGGAGATTTGAACCATGCATCTCTCCAATAATTTCACCATGGTACACTTGGTTCAAAGATCTCTCTCCTCACAGAGGAAAAATCCAGGGTTCGAATCGCTCCATGTGAAATTATTGGGATTGAACCATGTTGATGGTGGGGTATGAGACTCACCATATTATGGCTCCCCGACCGAGGGTTCTGACCGAAGTGCCACCGAGTGAGTGCGAGGTGATGAATCATAACAAAATCATAAAAGCTAAGGTAACAGTAAAATTGACTATATGGAATCTCATTCAGAAATTATATTCTGTCAATAAAATTTTTTGCAAGACAAACCCTGAAAAACAAAGGTAGAGACGGAATATGACTAATATGTTTTCTACCATAGATCATGTTAAATTAAACTATAATGACATACATGTAGATAATGAACAAAATTCAACTACATGACAATAAAAATATTATAGTCATAACAAAGTATGTAGATGTAGGACTATTGATCCAATTTACATTGATCTATCGTCACTAATGAACAATTGAAAGACTAGGCTGGTCAAAAGCATAAGTTAGATTTCAAAATTTACATATAAGTTGGAAAATATATGAAAGATTTACTGAAGAAAAGAAACAAGGGAAAGAATAATAGTTTATAAACAATAATAGCCATTATTGTAGTGTGATGAGAAAAAGAAAAATTTAGGATGAAAAGACCTCATTTTAATTGCCTTTTAAGATGCTCTTGATGATATTTTAATTATGATTTTTAGCATTTTGCTAAATAATAATTATTTAAAGCAGAGTTTGTAGTATGTAAGAACACTATTCAAACATTGGCAATTTGATTGTAAGGGAGAGATAACAGACCTTTCGAATGTATGCACTGTCTTTGCGAATTCATTTTGTCTTTTATTAAAAATCCTATAAGGTTCATATCATAATAGCAAGAAATGATCTAAACAGGAAGTATCTAAATCAGGTACCTGTCGGTGACTCAAAGGAGGCTTTGCAGATCCAATATCAAGCCCCTTATATACCTGAAGTAATCCATTTGGATAAGATTACACAGGTTGACAGAAATATTAAGATAAAGTAATTCCATGTTGGACATGTCTCATAAATTTCTATTAATATGCGGATGTTAACCAAACGGAGTTCAACTAGTACTCATTATACATACCAACCACATGGTTGCTATATAATGTATCAAAATGAAATAAATCAAAATTGGTTTAATTTCCTCATGCCTCAAGAGTCTCTCAGCAGCTAAAATTTTCAGCTATTAGAATAGAAGTTGAAGTCAAATGGACTCAGTAAACCTCCACTGACAATTTCAAAAACAAGAAGTTCGAACGGAAAATTGAAGTAAAGAAACCACAAAAACATAATAAAAACGCAGTAATAAAGCTCTTTCATTCTCCTCCAAATTTTATCAACGGCCAATAAGAAAGCGCATCTAACCTGAACGGAGTCGGCACTAATAATTTCGCCATTGAGAAGCTTGGCAAGCTCCAAAGCAAGCCTGCTCTTTCCAGCACCAGTGGGACCAGATATAACAATCACTTTACCCCTCTTCTCCTTCTTCCCCTTTGGCGAGGTCGCAAAGCAAGCCACCCGACGGTGACTGTATGATAAGGTCGATGGACGAAATAGCGGGAGAGAAAAGCGGAAGTAACTTGTACAGAGGGTACACCCTCCATTGCTCATCATTCTACACAGGGAGAGAGCGCAGCGACGGCGAGCTAGCAGGCTATGGCGTGTTTGGATGACACGGAAAATTCGAGTTTCAGACGGATTAACTCAATTTTGGTATTTATTTTCAAAAACCGAATAATGAAGTAGAAAAGGCAATTGAAATAATCCTAAAAACAGTTCATTTATGCAGCATGACCCATAAATTGATTACAAAAAACAGACACTCGTAATTAGATTTCAAAACCATATATAAACTTTGAAGTGAATCAAATTTACATGCATAAAATAAAAACTCTGTAGATTTGTTTGAAATGTTTCAAGTTGCGACCTGCAGGGCACTAAAGGCCATGCAATAAATAATTGTAATCGCAGTTAACACGAGTGTCGTAGAGGGAAGTATAGTCCACGCCGACGACTGAGGTGGCGCTATGAACCCAAACGACCCAGGCGAGTCATTGGATTCTGATTCTGATGGAGGCGAACTTGGCTTATTCGTTGATGATGGTGATGGAGCTGAAAACGACGGCGATAGCGGTGAAAGCGGAGAAGATGGACTTGGGCCTCCTGCAAATGGAGATGGAGATGTTTGAGATGAACTTGGACCTCCAGAACTCGGAGATGGAGACGTGAACGACAAACTTGGGCCTCCAGCATACGGAGATGAACTTGGGACTCCAAAAGTTGGAGATGGAGATGCGTAAGATGACCTTGGGCCTCCTGCAAATGGAGATGGAGATGTTGGAAATGAGCTTGGACCTCCAGAACTTGGAGACGGAGACGTGAACGACAAACTTGGGCCTCCAGCATACGGAGATGAACTTGGGACTCCAAAAGTTGGAGATGGAGATGCGAAAGATGACCTTGGGCCTCCGGCAACTGGAGATGGTGTCATCACATATGAACTTGGGCCTCCAGAGTTCGGAGATGGAGATGTAGGAGATGAGCTTGGGCCTCCAGCAGTTGGAGAGGGAAACGTCTTAGATGAACTTGGGCTTCCAGAAGAGGGAGATGGAGACGTCGGAGATGATATTGGGCCTCCCGTAGCTGGAGATGATTTGGGGCTCCCTGTAGCTGGAGATGAAGTCGTTGGAGATGTGCTTGGGCTTCCAACTGTTGGTGGGCCTCCAGAAGCCGGCGATGATGACTTTGGAGATGAATTTGGGCCTCCAGAAGCAGGAGATGGAGACGTCGGAGATGATCTTGGGCCTCCTGAAGTTGGAGATGGAGTCGTTGAAGATGAACTTGGGCCTCCAACAACTGGAGATGGAGTGGTTGGAGATGTGCTTGGGCTTCCAACAGTTGGTGTTGGAGACTTCGAAGATGAACTTGGGCCTCCAGAAGTTGGAGATGGAGATGATGTTGGGCCTCCAGAAGTCGGAGATGGAGTCGTCGGAGATGAACTTGGGCCTCCAAAAGCGGGAGATGGAGTCGTCGAGGATGAACTTGGGCCTCCGATAGCTGGAGGTGGAGTCGTAGTTGGAGATGTGCTTGGGCTTCCAACAATTGGTGATGGAGACTTCGAAGATGAACTTGGGCCTCCAGAAGTAGGAGATGGAGATGTTGGAGATGAATTTGGGCCTCCAGAAGTCGGAGATGAACTTGGGCCTCCAGTAGCTGGAGATGGAGTCGTTGGAGATGTGCTTGGGCTTCCAATAATTGGTGACGGAGACTTTGAAGATGACCTTGGGCCTCCAGAAGTCGGAGATGGAGATGTTGGAGATGAATTTGGGACTCCAGAAGTCGGAGATGGAGTGGTAGGAGATGAACTTGGGCCTCCAAAAAAGGGAGATGGAGTCGTCGAGGATGAACTTGGGCCTCCAGAAGCCGGAGATGGAGTCGTCGAAGATGAACTTGGGCCTCCAGAAGCCGGAGACGGAGACATTGGAGATGATTTTGGGCTTCCGGAAGCCGGAGATGGAAACGTCGGAGATGAACTTGGGCTTTTAGGAGAAGCAGATGGTGGAGTCGAAGTTGGAGTTTGAAACTTTGGGGACGGTGGTGGGGATCCCCCAGCTCCAGGAGATGGCGACGACGGTGATCCTCCGGAACCAGAAAGAGGAGCATGAGGCATTGGAAAGGGCGAACTAGGAGGAGCACCGGGCGGAGCCGGCATTGAAGGCTTTGGAACTTTTGGAGACGAGGAGGACGGTGGCGTGGATGGAGGAGAAGGAGGACTTGTCAAAGCTAAAACAACGACGACCAATTTCTGACCTTTTTCACAGTTCCCCTCTTTTCCACTGATGAAGTAAAACGGCCCAGACCTCTC
The DNA here is from genome assembly GCA_022432975.1 of Begonia masoniana. Lineage (NCBI taxonomy): Eukaryota > Viridiplantae > Streptophyta > Magnoliopsida > Cucurbitales > Begoniaceae > Begonia > Begonia masoniana. The sequence continues at coordinate 2,777,685 of CM039515.1, read as the reverse complement.
AAACTTAAACTCAGAATTTCCATTATCAAGTTTCAGAATCGGATTCTTCGTACTGCAGCTCCCATAATCCTTCTCGCTCACTACCAGAACAGAATCTGACCCTCGTTCATACTTAAAAACTACAAAAACCAAAAAACCCATTATTAAAATTGCAGAAAAACAGATCCAGTGAAACCGGTTGGAGATTTACTTACAAAGAACGTCGTTGATTTGGAATCTGTTTCTTTCAGCCCAGTGATTATAACTCTCAGGAGGGTTGACAGTCCACCCACTCTCTCCGCCGACGTCGAATACGGAAGCTCTAGAAGAAGAAAGAAAAGCGGAAAAGAAAAGCAGGAAGAGCACAGAGAAAGACCTCTTGAACTCCATAAGAATACACTGCATTGAACTTTGATTTTCTCGACTTCTTTACTACTTCTTATATATCTCTACGAACACCTCTCTCTTGCATGAAAATGACCTAGAGAGAGACAGAGACAGAGACAGAGACGGTATACTTCCATTTCTACATTGATTGGCTTGTGCAGACGCTCCAATTTGGCAACGTCGAAGAAGGAGGCCAAACCCCAGTCTGCATGTGCGTGTTGCTTCAGTGTTTACGTGTACTGTATGACGTGTCATTCTCTTTTATTTTCCTCTAATTCAAAAGTAGACTAATATCTGGTTTTTAAGCTAATTAAATGTTTTTAATTGAAATGATAACAATAATAATGAACTAAGAAGGCCTCAATGTGCCACCTGGCAATTATCTCAGTCGGCAATAGGGTCAAAAAGTCAACATCGCCATTTATGACTCATCCTCCATCGATGACAATACCAATGAATGTACTTATACAACGTGTATGTTTGAGGGGTCCACACCCCCGATCTAGTCTCTACATGTAAGGTTTGGATAGATTAGACCTCTACTCGTGACTTGATTGACTCAAATCAACTTAGTTGAAGTGTTTAATGTTACACTTACCTAAGTTTGTGTCTTTCAATTTATATTTTACAAATAATATGATAATGTTATTTTACGCCAAGACCAAAATGACAATCGTATTTATAAGAACTTATGATCAACTCTATCATGTGCTTTTCTATTGTCTGGTAAAGTCCTCCAGTACTCTTAGTACAATATTATCTGCTATGGACCAAAGTTCAGACATTTTTATTATTGGATTAGTCAAAAACGCGTTATAAGAAATAAGAATAGAAACTTTACTTATAAATCATGCATTTTTTATTCTCTCAAACGACGTGAGATTGTGCACTCTTATTAATATTGAATGGATCCTCACATTAAGTCATTATTGTGTTCAAATGCCAGGTTGTCCCACTTTATTCATATAATGAAGTAGAAAAGTAAATTGAAAAGAGAAAAATAACTCCAAATTTTACATAAAATCCTTACATATAAAAATTACGAGCTCGATAGAAAAAGTTTCACTGTGGAGAGACCAAACGTAAAACAATAATAATGAAAACACAAAAATCTAATAATTTTTCCAAATTGCAAATTTATCACAGCGAGATAAAATATAATTTAAATCATCGAAGTCAAGCCGAAACTTATGTAAAAATCGATTCCAACACCATACAGTCATTACAAAGTTGAAATACAAGAGTGATAATACAACAATTCAACTGAGTTCTTCATTCTCATTTTCATTAACAAAACACCAAGCAAAGAAAATCCAACAAAAATCACTGAAATCTCACAACTATACATGAAATATCATCCGTGCTCTTCCTTTTCAGAGCCTCATCCGTCAATTGCTTGGCTGCCGCTCGAGCATCCTTGACATGCTTGATCGAGTCTGCTGCCTCCTGGTTCGACATCACCTGCCAACAAATCGAACAATGGTATTCATATCATAATACGGTTGGTTGAAAATTTCGTATTCTAAACTCAAAGAGTCACTCTTAGAAAATATATAAATTATTCCCTAACCACAAATTTATCATAATTTATAGTCAAGATCTCAAGTTGGAATCCAGACATTGTCAAAATCAACTCCATTTAGAAAGAAAAAGCCCACTTGTAAGAATCTATAAAAAAAACTATCATACATGTGTGGAAAAATCTTTAAAAAATATCTAAAAGATTAAATCATTCTTAACTCATAACTTCAAGTTTTAAGATTATTGGTAATTTATCATACACGAGACCATGATTGAAACCCACCTTCCATAATCCATCACTTGCCAATATAATGAACTCGGTCCCGTCCTTGACCATTACCTCTACCACATGAGGGTCGGAACTCAGATGTTTCTTCAAGCTTTTATCACCAACGCTCTGGCCACTGCAAGCTGCCCATCGACTCGAGCTACGTCTCCTGATTCGGTTATCAAGATGCAAAACAATTCGACCAAGTGAACGAGATTGGAAATCGCTTTTTTTCGTACTAATTAAGAGATCCTTACCTGGAAAGTTCGACACGAAACCACCTCTACTCTCGATCATATGTTTTTCCACACTTGGCTCGTGATCGACTGATAATTGAGTGGCCACCCCATTTGTACAGATAACTGCGCGAGAATCTCCAACATTGGCTACGACCAGCTTACGACAATTGATCAGAATAGCCGTAACAGCAGTAGATCCTCCTTTGCCTAAGTCCACTGCCTCGTCCAGAATGATTGCATCTGTTTCGCTATACGCTTTCCTGACTGCGTTGGCTGGTTTGGTCCAAAAATCAGGCTGCTACGAAGCAAGTAATGAAATAAAAACAATTGTAATTGTACAATAATATTATCGCATTTTATGGACGAATTCCTTCATAAAACAACATTTAGTGTGTATAGTCTGTATGAACAGAGAAGATAAAGGCAGGAATCCTCCACCTCATTTAGGATATTCTCGAATAAATGCGTCTGTAAATAGTTCGGAATGTTGTGACTTAAATGGCCGTCGAAAATTGCGAATAAACCGAGTTCTTTCTCACCAACTTGCTTAAACTCAGCAACGACATAATCTTCCATGGCGTGATGTGACTTTCCCTTGACCAAATAAAATCCATGCGTTATGTTCTTCGACATCTTGCTCTTTCCTTTTCCGGAGTCCGTATCAGATGTTCCCAGCCCGACTTTTTCCTACACAGACAGGCTAGCTGGTAATTCTTCGCAAAACTACTCCCAAATTTGACCAACATTAGAAAAGATTAAAAAACGAGATTAAGATATCTAGGAAATCTTAATATTTAAACACTATCCATGCCTTGACTTTATTTTTGCAATTTAAAACTCATTATGCTCAGTCACATGATTCGGAAACTGAAAGCAGTGGCAATAAAACAAAACTATTTAGTTGCATATCATTTTATCTGTTCTTTAATCGACAAGAACCAGGGATTAATAATAGTGTTCTAAAAAAAGGATCTATACTGACAAAAAGACAAACAGATTGCATATTTAAACAGATGGAGGGAGGAGAGGACAACTCTTTCATTATCATCATCTACAATAATAAGAAAATCACAAAGGAAAATCAGGACTCTCTGTCTAAGAAATGGTGAAATCTATCTTTGTATCTAATTAAAACCTCCCAAAATTTATATCAAACCACAGCTATCCCAATTTTTGTAGGTCAATTAGGAAGGATGTTACTATCCCCACTTCCATACTTAAAGGGTACATAATGTTTACTGGTTTCTAAAAAATTTAATAAAAAACTAAATCAGATCTGAAACGACGAGAAAAAAATCAGTTTCTGATCAAATAATGTAATTATATCCCTAAATCTACACCCCTACTGAACTTTGGGAAAAGTTGCAGCTGATTTACTCAGAAAGTCAGTATTATACAAATTGAACTGACCCAAAACACAGTTCGAACAAATGGGTTCTTGTAAGAAAGAACATATCAGTCATCAGATCAACTGATTAAAACCAAAAAAACAGACGAAAATTCATAAACTGGAAATTTTGACACACATTCAGCAGCGCAAACTTGATCAGCAGGAAAGCAATTAAGGTCGGGCAGATCTAACGGGAAGACTCATAAATCAATAAACCCAGCTTAAGCTCACGAAGAAGTTCACTATACATACCATCCATTAAAGGAGCGAGAAAAAGAAGGAACGATTGATACCAAATATTAACTTTACTCTGATCGTTTTCTATTGCAGTCGCACATACAGATGACAGATCCAGTGCTTACCTTCATTCTATTCAGTATTTCTTTTCCTGCCATTGTTCTAACAGTCACTGTTGGAGAGAAAGAGGGAGAGGGAGAGAGAGAGAGAGAGCAGGAGAGAGAAGCTGCTCTCCCAGTTGACGCCCACCATTTAGTCTTCCCAATCCCAAATCCTACGTTTCTACTGTAACCGAGTCTCGTTCAGATTCGCGACAGCATGACATGTCCACACCATTCTTCTTCTCCTTTTTCCTTTTGGATTTTGTGTTCTTCAATTATATATTTAAATATAATTTTTGTTTTTTATTTTTTCATTTTTTTTGATATTAGTTAAAAGGGTAAATTCCAAAATACCCCCTCAACTATGGATATTTATCGAAAAAACCCTCAAACAAAAAGTCCTCGCAGTCAAAACCTCAAACTATTAAAAACTGTAAAAAAAAAAAACCCGCGGATAGCCGCATGCCCCCCGAATTGTAATTCGGGGGCCGACTTCAAATCGCGGCCCCCCCGCATGTCACAGGCCCCTCGTACGTGCGCTGCACGCCGATAAATTCGGCGGACCGAATCAGAATCGCGGCCCCCCGCATTCCACATGGGAAGATGCGGGGGGCTCGGCCCTCTCGCACGTGCGCTTCACGTGAAACAATTCGGGGGGTCACGCCACATATTCGGCCCACCGCATCACACGGGTTTGAAACGCGGAGGGACTGGATCACCCAACGCACGTGCAATGCACATGAACCCAACTCGGGGGGCCGCAAGTTTGACTCAGCCCCCCGTTTGTCGTAGAAAATTTAATGCGGGGGGCCAAATTTCCAACTCCCCCCCCCCCCCAACCCAAATTTTTCCAAGTTCTATACACAGGGGGCCGAAATTCTAACTCGGCCCCCCGAAGCTCCATCTACAATCAATAATTGATATGTGGATGAGAATGCAAGGGGACAATATCAGATTTGCGACCTACCGATATCTCATCCATAGATCAATTATTGATCTGTGGATGGTACGCGGGGGGCCGTATCAGATGCGCGGCCCCTCGATATCTCATCCACAGATCAATTATTGATCTGTGGATGGGACGCGGGGGGCCATATCAGATTCGCGGCCCCGCATCAATAATTTTACGAGACGCGGAGGGCCGCGTCTATATATCAGGGGGCCGAACTCCTTTATTATTTAAGGAGCTCCGCCCTCCATTCTCCGAAAATTATGAAATTTTTCACAAAATTTTTCTTTGCGCAGACGAATTTTCTTTGTTTTAGCAAAAACGATGGATTCTGATCAAAATAGATGGTTTGAATTAGACGAGGAAGTAGATAGTGATGCCGAAATGAATTGGTATTCGGACAAGACTCTGCACATGGTGATGATGGCTCAGAGGGAAATGAACAAATACCTGTGTGTTAGACATCATGAACTCTAGACGATCATCTTCGAACACCGGTTATGTCGAACAATGATGATGTTGAAAGCGTTCAGGTAATGGAAGAATTCAAATGGAATTTTTTGTGACTAGAGAATATGCATCTTTAAAAGAGCTTAGAGACGAAATAAAAGATTATTCTATAAAACATAGATTAGGGATAGTATTCATTAAAAGTGAAAGGAGCCGATTGACGGCTAAGTGTTCAAAATAGTGCGAGTGGCATTTGCATGCCTCGCAGAAGCAAGATGAGTAGACCTATCAAATAAAGTCATTGGTCAATACACACAGTTGTGCGAGAATAATTGAGAATAGACACGTTAGTGCAAAATGGGTGGCACACCATTATCTGACTAGGTTCAAAAGTCACCCTAGGTATGAGGACTTATCTTCCATTGTGGAGACAGTGAGGATGTAACAGAACTCACATTACACCTAGTCTTGCCAGAAGAGTAAGAAGCTTGCTCTCACACTTAACGAAGACAAGGGAGATGAACAGTACAAGTTAGTATGGTTGTACAAAGCAGAGATGCATAGAACAAATCGGAGAGCAATTTCGAAGTGCATACTTACGATACGGGGAGCACATTAGTGTGCCAAAGAGTGTATATGTGCTTGGCTGCTTACAAGGCGGTTTGATGCAGTTTGGTCACCCAATTATCTGTTTGGGTGGCTGTCACCTTAAGGGCTCATGTCCCGGATAATTTCTCACAGCCGTTAATATTGACGCGAACGATGGGAATATATCTCATTATTGTTGCCAACGTCGAAAAAGAGAATGAGGAAACATGGGCGTGGTTTTGAAACTTTGAAGGCAGACCTGTACACTTGAGATGGAGCCGGATGGACGATTGTTTCGGATCGACAAAGGTATGTTGTTTAATTAAATTAGTTGTGGTGTAATTAAGGTGTGTAACTAACTTTGTTTTAATGTCAGGGATTGAAGAATACCGTGGATAGGAATTTATTGAAGCCGAATACCGCTTCTGCCTCCGGCACATGTACGCAAATTTTAAAGGGCTGTTTCGGGAGAAAGTATACAGAGAAGCAATGTGGAATGCAGCTAGGGGCACCCACAAGAGCTCATTTCAATTTAGAAATGAAGAAATTACATGAGCTCAGCCTGGCTGCCCACAAATGATTTCGAGGAGAATAGTCTAGATATTGGGCTAGTCATGTTTCTCTCTGATTCGCAGTGTGATATTGGCTTAAACAATTTGTGCGAGTCATTCAATGCACTAATATTGTCTGCTAGGGACAAACTGATTCTCACCATGTTCGAGACGATCTGAACATACATGATGACTCGCATCGCTAAAAAATTTGAGAAGATGGCCCAATTAAACGACCCTCTTGTGTCCCCAAATATATAAAAAGCTTGACAAGCTAGTAGCTGGAGCTGCAAATTGGAGCCTTACGCTTGGGGAGGTTCACAATTTCAGGTGAGCAACTACAACGAACAATTCGTTGTCGACATGAATACGTGGGTGTATAAATGCACCAGATGGACCCTTATTGGAATCCCGTGTATCCATGTCATGTCATGCATATTTTTCTTGAGAGTGGAACCGGAAATTTACGTGCATCCATGCTATCACCGGGTGACTTTTTTGCAGATGTACGCCAATTTTATTCAACCGTGAACGACCAATTAATGTGTCTGAATGCGCTTGGTAGGGGGGAACTCTTCCCGCCCAAAAGATATCGCCAACCTGGTAGACCCAATAAGATAAGAGTGCGAGATGTCGATGAGCCGTCAAATTCGACAGCTAGTAGGCAGAACTCAAAGATATCGTGTGGGTATCTGTTGGTAGTACGGGACAATCGTCGCACTTGTTCTAACCGAGGATCTACTTCAGGCACTGCTGCTTCCCAATGCACTGCTGCTTCCCAAAGCACGTTCATGGGGTACAAAACAAATGAGGGACACATGTACAGTTCTAAACATTTCGCTCATAAATACGTTGTCATTCATTTTAATATAGTTTTAATTATGTACAAGAATCTACATGCGAGGCCAAGGCAGGAGCAAAGATATTGACCGTTGTACTTTGTGTTGGATTCATCTAGGTAATGTAATTTAAATATTTTTCAAATTATAATTGTTTAAATTAATTTAAATAAATATTAATTATTTTGTTAAATATAAGAATATTATTATTTGACCCTTATCAATTGTGGGTTCTTACATATCTCTCTCTCTCTCTCAAATTTGGGAAGACTTTTCCTCATCCTGAATAGACTGAAATTTGAACCGAACCAAGTTTTTCAAATTACAATTGTTTAGATTAGTTTAAATAAATATTAATTATTTACTTAATAATCATTTAAATACAATAAATATTTTGAATAAGTAATTAATTAATTTTTTTTTATACTTTGTACATTAATTAATTGAAATTCATAACTTTATTTCAATACATTAATTACTTAATTAATTGAAATTCATTACGTGACTAACTAATTATATCAATTAAAATTTATTTATTACAAATTAATTTGGATACATTACTTTATTAATTTATTTACTAAAATATAATGTAGATGCATGAATAATTTGAATAGATTAATTAAGTAATTAATTTATTTTATACATTAATCATTAATTTATTTGAATACACTAATCATTAATTTATTTGAATACATTAATGATATAATTGAAATTAATTAAATTGCATACAATTATAATTAATTAATTAATTTATTTATTTTATTTAAAACACAAAATAAAGTGAAAAATTGGACAGAGTTTCGTTGTTTTATGACTCCTCCATAGTTATCTTCAAATAGTTCGTGCAAATTTAAATAATAGATATATACCCAAACAGCTCCAGTAAAGTATAAACAATATGTATATCAAATAAAATACAAAATATAAATAATAATGTACATCAAACTCAAATAAAAGTACATCAAATGAAAAATAAAATATAAACAAAACTACTCTGGTGGTCTATCGTCGCCGTCGTCCTCTCTGCTGGCCATCCAAATCCCCTAGCTTTTGAGTGACCTCTCTAATGGACTCACTGAGATAGTCCTGTGACTCAACGACCTTCTTCTGGCCCACGGTCAGCTGCTCGCACACTACCTATGAGGAACTCAATCCTCTTCTCCATCTGCCAAAACATCTACTACTGGCCGCTCCTAATGCATCTGCCGCTTACTCCAGATGCATCTGATGCCGCTCCTAATGCATCGTTGCTCCCTACAGATGCATTTGTTGTCACTCTTGATGCATCTGCTGCATCATTTCCCAGCTACTGCCAACCTCAGGGGCAATTGGCGGCGCCGTCGCGGTGGTGGGGGTGTTCTCCTTCATCGGAGCATCCTGAGCTGGAGCATCCCCAAGCTCCGCCTTAAGCATCTAACGCCCGGAGACCTCGACTAGACCCATCCTAGATAGATGAAGTCTGTCAAATACATCCAAGCCTCGGAGAGCTCTCAACCTGCTCTCCCACAGGCAGCTTAACCTGTGATCGCTGCATGAGCTGCCAAATCAATGAACCATACGGCAAATTTTTGCTGCGTGTTCGCACGATCTTGTGCTTGTGCCCCAATATGATGAACCCGGGATCGAAGAGCGTGCTGCTGTACATTTTCTTCATTACATAGAGATCCATCCAGTTGACTAGATCTCTATGGCCATCCTTCGGCAGCACGAGTGGCTGATAAAGTTGTGAACAACTCAAGCTTTGGCGTGCAACTCCTTTGATTTGGGTTTGGTGAATTTTTCAATATCTGAATTGCGGTTAATCTATCGGAGAAATTGCAATCCCTCGGGTGTTCTAGCGAAATCACACTCTCGAGAAAGCGTGATAGTATTGTGCAGTCATCTCGTTAGTAAATCCCAGCAGCTCTTTCACATGCCTTGTAAAAAACCTAATCTTCTTACGACAGACATTGACTTCATACACCCCTCCCTCCCAGTGTTGATCAAGTTCGTGTAAAATAAGCGAACAACTCAATCACATATGTCTCCACTCATGTTATACAGCCCTTGCAACCCAATTCTGTCAAACATTTTCTGGATCTGCAAAGACTCCCAACCAGTGAAGGTTTACAGTCTTTCCATAAAATAATTGGTCGGACTGAAATATCCGATCGAACCTCTTTTTTTACACTCTTCGCTTCGAAAATCGATCGAGAAGTAAACCGGATGGTGGTCAGGGCACTTCGACCGGAGGACCTTGTGACGAAGATCCTGGCCGTTTGATGGTGGTCCCCGGTTTGAGGGGCCAGCTTGTGTCAAAGGGTGAGAGTATTTGAACGATATTTTGGGGCCCATTGCCACGGATTTCAGAAAAAATGGCTCGGATTTGGGAGGAATGACTTGTGTTTTGGGATTTTCGGCAATAACAGGCTCAGGTTTGAGGATTTCGGCTTTTAGAGAGGTCGGGTTTTAGATGTTCAGAGATTAGAAGCTCGATTTTAGAGGATTTGGATTTTCGGCGACAGGGTTTTTGGGGTTCTTGGCACTGATGATTATCGGCTTTTAGAAGGCTCGGGTTTGAGAATTTCTCGACGCTGAGGGGCCGATTCTTGCGATTTTCAAAAAAATAAAAATTTCGCCATTCTCCTCTCTCGGTTTCAGAATGAAAGGGTGAACAGGGGAACCGAATTTTAATACAAATGACAATTTGCCCCCTGCGGTAAATTTCAACCCTTGCTGTTTAGAACTAGGGCACATGCGGGGGGGCCAAGTTAAATAACTGCCCCCCGTATTTAGAACTAGGGCATCATGCGGGGGCCGAGTTAGATTTCGCCCCCCCCCGTTGTTTAGAACTAAGCGAATACCGGGGGGCCGAGTTAGATTTCGCTCCCCGCGTGTAGAACTTGGAAAAATCAGGGGGGTCTTGGAAATTTTTTCCCCCAGCTTAAATTTTTCTATGACACACGGGGCCGCGTCAAATTTGCGGCCCCATGATTGGGTTCATATTTGTGTTGCATGTACGCTGTGTGATCCAGTGCCCTCTGCGTTCAAACCCTGGTGTGAATGCAGCAGCATACCGAATATGTGGCGTGCCCCCCGAATTGGTTCGGTGAGCGAACGAGCGCGAGGGCCATAGCCCCCGTGATCTACCCCCGTGAATGCGGGGGCCGGGTATCTAATTCGATACCACCAAATTTATTATCGTAAGCAAACGTAAGATGGCTGTGACATGCTGGTGGCCGTCGATTTAAGTCGGCCCCCGAATTACATTCGGGGCGCATGGCACTCTCCATCAGGATTTTTTTTTTTAACAGTTTTCAATAGTTCAGAGTTTTGACTGCGATGACTTTTTATTTGATGATTTTTTCGATAAAGTACCTGATTCAGGGTTTTTAAATTTACCCTGTTACAAAGCTCATATAGAATATTAATCACATTCTAATTTAAATTTGCCTTTTATTTTGATTAATATGATATCCTCTTGTTTCATTTGAATTATCATCCGTAAATCCCGTTAATCCCGTATATCTCCACAAATTCACAATACTCGTTAGGACTCAATTAACCCTTCTTTCGTAAACGTACATGATTTACTATTTTTACGAATTAATATACTTAAAAGGCTAAAACGGGAACTCTAGCATTACTCTTCTCGATTTGGGTTTCTAAAATTTCACTTATTCTTCTACAAATCCCCATAAATTTCTAGGGTCCCAATAAAACTATCCGCCCGCAAATCGGACCTAATTTACTTATTTACGAAAATAGCCTTGGAGCGGAAACCCGAAAATTCAGGTGTTACAGAAACTATGTCCTAAAGACCCCAACTCCTAAATGAAACAACAAGTTGATCAATTCTTGCTGAGTTTAGTTTGGTTCATTCAAGAACAAAGAGGAGAACACTCTCACAATGCCTTCACCAAAAATAATAGTAGGTCCTTTTACAAAGATAAACTTGCCCCTTTTATAGTAGGCATAAAAGAAACCCTAAAATAACCCAAAAATAGCCAAATTCGTTTGGCCCATTAACACATGTCTTTGGGCATGGAAAAACACTAATATTATGCAAAAATAATAAACTTGGAACTAAGAAAGCCAAATACCAAATCGGCCCATAAAGTAATATATCTTCTCAAGCTGAATTCTCTTCATTTAAGGCTTCGATAAGTGTGTAATAACGTTGAAAACTTCCTTCTTCATTTTGAGCAATCTTTTCAACACAAAGTAAGTTTTGAATAGCCTTTTGAAATGCTTTAGCTCGAGCTCTTGTCAATGGACCTTGTGGTAGTTGTATTGAATCCTCTTTAGCCATTGATGTATCCTCTTGATTTGCTTCTATAGAATCCACCTCTTCAAGCTTATCATTCCCTCCCTCCTCAAAAGGATTCGACTCAAATCAAATCCTACATCAAAGGGGAGATAAATCAGCAACATTAAAAGTAGAAGAAATGTTATGTTCGCCTTGTAGATCCAATGAGTAAGCATTGTCGTTGATCCTTTTCAAAACTTGGAATGGCCTGTCGCCACGTGGAGCTAATTTTGATCGCCTTTTTTCAGGAAACCTTTCTTTTCTCATATGCACCCAAACCCAATCACCCGGTTCAAAAACAACTTTTTTTCTTCCTTTATTAACTCTAGCAGCAACCTGTTTGTTTCTTTTCTCAATGTGCTCATGAACCTTTGCATGATGCGTTCACAAGTTCTGCCTTCTTTTTTCCATCCAGACTACTCAATTCATTCACAGGTATCTCAATCAAATCAAAAGGAGTTAGTGGATTAAAACCATATACGATTTCAAAAGGTGAAAATTGTGTTGTGCTGTGTACAGTTCTGTTATATGAAAATTCAACCAATGGCAAACATTCTTCCCAAGACTTCAAGTTCTTACCTACAACACTGCGCAATACCTGTATGAGTGTTCGATTAACAACCTCAGTTTGTCCATCCGTTTGAGGATGACACGTTGTAGAAAAGAGAAGTTTAGTCCCTAACTTACCCCATAAACCTTCCAAAGTAACTTAGAAATTTCACATCTCTATCTGATACAATAGACTTAGGAACACCATGTAAACGCACAATATCTCGAAAGAAAAGATTTGCAATATGTGTAGCATCATCAGTCTTGTGACAAGCAATGAAATGTGCCATTTTGCTAAATCTATCCACAACCACAAAAACAGAATCATGTCCATTTCTAGATCTAGGCATCCCAAAACAAAATCCATACTAATATGCATCCATGGCTCACTAGGAACAGGAGCGGAGTATATAAACCATGAGGTTGAATCTTAGATTTTGCCTTTCTACATGTCACACAACAATCACAAAAACGTACAACATCTCTTTTCATTTTGGCCAATAAAAATGCTCATTTAAATGTCAAGTGTACGTTTAGTTCCAAAATGACCCATCAAACCTCCACAATGAGCTTCATGCACTAATAACTCACGCATAGAACTTACTGGAATGCAAGTTTATTTGCCTTAAACAAAAACTTATAATGCTTATAGAATTTCCCAAATCCACCTTTACTACATAAACCATATACTTTAGCAAAATCCAAATCATTCTCATACAGATCAATTAAATGTGAGAACCCCATCATTTTAGCACTCACGAATTCAATAGAGCGTACCTGCGAGAAAGTGTATCTGCCACAACATTCTCCTTGCCTTGTTTATACTTTATTACATATGGAAACGTCTCTATAAACTGCATCCACCTTGCATGTCTTTTGTTTAACTTATTTTGACTTTCAAATGCCGCAAGGATTGATGATCAGTGTGGATAATGAACTCCTTGGCCATAAATAATGCCATGTTTCCAAAGATCGAACCAATGCATATAACTCCTTATCGTATGTTGGATAATTCAATGCAGCTCCACTTAACTTCTCACTAAAGTAAGCTATAGGACGCGTTTCTTGTATTAACACAGCTCCAATTCCACACCTGAAGCATCACACTCAAGCTCAAAAGCAACATAAAAGTTAGGCAACGCTAGAACTGGTGCAGTACACAATTTTTCTTTTACTAATTCAAAAGACTTACTTTGTTCTTCTCCCCAATAAAAACCAACATTCTTTTAATAACTTCAGTGAGGGGTGCAGCAATGGTGCTGAAGTTCTTAACAAAACGCCTATAAAATGAAGCCAAACCATGAAAACTTCTTACCTCCTTGATTGACTTAGGTGTTGGCCAATCCATGATTGCCTTAATCTTTTTCCTTGCCTACCTTTATACCATCAGCACTAATCACATAACCAAGGAAAACAACACTATCCAAACAGAACACACACTTTGAAGGTTAACATACAATTTTGTTCTCTAAGAACATCAAGTACACATTTAACATGTTTAGCATGCTCATCAACAGATCGACTATAAATCAATATATCATCAAAATACATAACAACAAACTTCCCAATGAATGCTCTTAAAACATAATTCATTAAATGCATGAAAGTGCTAGGTGCATTTGTTAAACCAAAAGGCATAACTAGCCATTCATACAAGCCAAACTTTGTTTAAATGCTGTTTTCCATTCATCTCCTTCTCTCATCCTAATTTGATGATATCCACTTTTAAGATCGATTTTACTAAAAAATGTTTGCATCATGCAACTCATCTAACAAGTCATCTAAACGAGGTATGGGATAGCGATACTTTACCGTGATGTTGTTTATAGCTCTGCAATCAACACACATTCGCCAACTCCCATCTTTTTTTGGAACTAGAAGAACTGGTACTGCACATGGGCTCATACTCTCTCGTACGAATCCTTTAGTCATTAGCTCTTCCACTTGTCTCTGCAATTCTTTGTCTCCTCTGGATTACTTCGATAAGCTGGACGATTAGGAATAACAGCTCCTGGAACAAAATCTATATGGTGCTCGATACCCCTTACGGGTGGTAATCCAGCCGGCGTATCTTCAGGAAACACATCTTCATAATCCTGTAACAAAGAAACAAAGACACTAGGCAAGCAAGAAACATCAAAAGTTAGATAATTCTCCTTAGGCACTAAGAGTAAGATATGATGTCTTGCCAATAATGCTTTTTTTACCTTCTCTCTCTTTCATCTATAGAATCACATCTTTTTGTTCTTACTCCCTTCCTCACTCTTTTTCTTTTCATTTCTCAATCCATTCTGATTTTCTCTCACCTTTTCTCTCTGTTCTTCATTCTTATTTTCACTCATATTTTCTCTCTTATTTCCACTCCATTTTTCTCGCTCACATTGAAGACGTAGTTGATCTTCTAGAACTTGTCTGGGTGACAATGGAACAAGTGTGATAACTCTTCCTTCCTTTTCAAAAGTATATCGATTCTTGAATCCATCGTGGCTAACCTTTCGATCGTATTGCCACGGTCTTCCCAAAAGAATATGACCAGCCTGCATTGGAACTACATCACATAAAATCTCATCATGATACCTTCCAATGGAAAAGGAGATCAACACTTGTTTATTAACCTTCATTTCTCCACATTCACTTAACTATTGCAATCTGTAGGGTTTAGGGTGCTTGATCAATGGAAGCTTCAATTTCTCTACTAAAATCGTACTGGCCACATTGGTACAACTTCTACCATCAATTATCAAACTGCAAACCTTACCATTCACGTGACATCGAGTATGAAAAATATTCTCTCTTTGCTGTTCTTTGTCATCTCCATTGACTTGTGGAGCAAGAGCATGACGAACTACTAAAATTTCTCCTTCTACAACATACTCTATCCCTTCATTATCTTTGTCGTCATCCTCTAATTCCGGTGTCATAGTCTCCTCTTCACTCTCACTAGCTATCTCTCCATCTTCTTGCAATAACATTACGCGCCTATTGGGACATTCCGAGGTTATGTGACCTAAACCCAAACACTTGTAGCATTTAATATCCCGACTTCTACTAGATTGGCCCCCATCTTCAGGTGCTGATTTAGGCACTTCTTTTTTAAACCTAGGTTGCTCAGAATTAGGTTTAGAGTTGAGTTTGTCGCCTTTGTAGTCCCTACTCCAACTTGGCCTCGCACTTGATCCCACAATGTTCTTTGTTGCCCCTTTAAATTTGAGTTGTCGCTCTACCAAGATAGCCTTGTGTACTAAATCTTCCAACTCCACAAAATGATGCAACTCCACTACGTGTGCTATATCCTTGTGTAATCCATTCAGAAATCGTGCCATGGTAACCTCTCTGTCTTCCTCAATATCTAATCTGGTCATAATAGTCTCCATCTCTTTGTGATAATCTTCGACGATCTAGACCCTTGAAACAGCCCTTGCAACTTGTGATGTAGGTCTCTATAATAATGATCAGGAACAAACCGTTTTCTCATCAGACTTTTCAACTCATTCCAAGTCTCCACAGGTCTTTCCCCATTCCTCCTCCGAGATGACACCAATTGATCCCACCAAGATATTGCATAGTCACAAAATTCAGTCACTGCCAACTTTACCTCCTCTCCTCAGAATAATGATGACAATCAAAAACTAACTCCATTTTCTTTTCCCACTCTAAATAAACTTCTGGATCAGATTTACCTTGAAATGATGGAATCTTCATTTTAATACTTCCCAAGTTTCTATCAACTCTTTCCCAATTCGAACAGCATAACCTCCTTGATGATGCTGCGTCGTCCTCTTGACCACATCCTTTTCAATGTATCCTTGCTCATAGTCAAGTTCATCATTGTATCCAACATAATCTCTATCATCCATGTACTCATCCATATCAGCCGCCCTCACATTTTCATGTCCATTTCCCCTTGCTCGTCTAGGTTCATTTCGTGGTCAACAATTCGTTCTCTCCTAACTTCTTCCATCGTTCTCTCCATCCTGTCATTTCTTCCATCACCTTGAGAATTGTTGTTGCATTGCTCTCAAAGTTGTTTGTATATCGATATGCTGCCTCTGATTTTCTGGACTAATATTCTCTTCTCTTCCTCCATTTACCCCATATGCTTCTGATTGATTTCATGACATTTTGCAATACAAACACTTGAAAAAAATAATCAGAATTATGATAATATAAACAAATGAAGCCTCACACACTCCCTCACGTGTTTACACTCAGAATAATGTGTTTCACTCTACTTTTGGCTTTTTTTTTATGATCTCTCTCTCTTGTCTTTTACCACTCTAGTATTCCCAACAATGTCCTTTAAGAACCAAAGCAAAACCCAAACTCAAGCAATAATGACCAACGTCATAATCAAGTAAGAGAGTAGGATTTAAAGAACACAGATGATCGATGACAATTAAATTGGAAGAAGGTTTAAGCTTTAGAAATGGGTTGAAGATGTTATAATAGAAAGAAAACTAGCCACAATTTCTCAAGAAATGTAATTAAAGATGCTGCCACAATCTTCTTCTTTTTTTTTTTTTTTGTAGCAGCTTAATCAAGAAGTAACCAACAACAATAAATGAATTTTGTGGCCCACAAGCATAGATAGAGACAAACAGAAAATGAAAAGACACCAACTACGAAGGAAGATTGAAGAATGGAATGTGTAAAGACAAACACAAAATGAAAAGACACCAACAGAATATGAAAAGACACCAACACCAAAAGAAGATTGAGGAGAGGAATTTGACAAGTTTATGCTGAAGAACGATATTGCCAATCAGCAAGAACAATAGAACGAGTATTTTTTTTTTAAAGGATCGATAGATTCAAACAACGATTACAAAGAAACAACGATTACAAAGAAACAAAAAAAAAAGATAGATAGTACCCAATTTGTAGAACCAACACTCTGATACCAAAATGATGCGAACCCTTTGGGTGCAAACCCTTAGAACCCTCAAAAGATGGAAAAGAACCCAGAAACTAAGAAATAGAGTAGGTGATCGAAGAGAAACTCGTAGGAAACTATGTCCTAAAGACCCCAACTCCTAAATGAAACAACAAGTTGATCAATTCTTGCTGAGTTTAGTTTGGTTCATTCAAGAACAAAGAGGAGAACACTCTCACAATGCCTTCACCAAAAATAATAGTAGGTCCTTTTACAAAGATAAACTTGCCACTTTTATAGTAGGCATAAAAGAAACCCTAAAATAACCCAAAAATAGCCAAATTCGTTTGGCCCATTAACACATGTCTTTGGGCATGGAAAAACACTAATAATTATGCAAAAATAATAAACTTGAACTAAGAAAGCCAAATACCAAATCGGCCCATAAAGTAATATAACCTTCTCAAGCTGAATTCTCTTCATTTAAGGCTTCGATAAGTGTGTAATAACGTTGAAAACTTCCTTCTTCATTTTGAGCAATCTTTTCAACACAAAGTAAGTTTTGAATAGCCTTTTGAAATGCTTTAGCTCGAGCTCTTGTCAATGGACCTTGTGGTAGTTGTATTGAATCCTCTTTAGCCATTGATGTATTGTAACGACCCGGGGAGGATCGTCACGTGTCATGACTTTCCTTTAAACTTATCCGTACTTTTATACCTCTGTAATCGTAGTGTACTTTTTTTTTTCAGACTTATATCATATCTCATCTTAACTTAAATTCGCTGAATAACCGCGTTTAGCTTTCACTCCTGCCGATCGCTAAACGACAAACATCTAGTTGTTCTACCGGTCAGCACGTGCATCTCACATGATTCATTAAACATCTATCGGCAGGCACACATATTTGCATCTGCCGACAGTCACGTGCAACTCGTGTGACCAATTAAAACACCGTTCAATTATACAACGGAAAGCCACCTACATCTACCGATGAGAGAACAATAGACATGCTCTCATCTGCCGATGGCAAATACTCTATATCTGCCGATGACGTGGCATCACATCTTCCGGTAACTTAACTCACTACTCATACCGATCGCCAGATAACAGACATTGTCGTCATCTGCCGATGGCTTAAGGCACTACATCTTCCGACAGATTAACTCACATCATCTGCCGATGACGTGGCACTACATCTGCCGATGGCAACACACAACATCTGCCGATGACATTTATACTACATCTTCCGATAGATTAACTCACATCATCTGCCGATGACGTGGCACTACATCTTCTGGTAGATTAACTCACATCATCTGCCGATGACGTGGCACTACATCTGCCGATGGCAACACACAACATCTGCCGATGGCATATCGTCTGCTGATGACGTCAGCCGGAAGACAAATACTTTTCCTCTTCCGATGACGTCCTCCGGAAGACATACTTACCCGACTCCCATCACAATCCTCCTGTCGATTTCTACACTTCAAAATGACACATCTCCTGCCGATAGACAAGTACTTTCATCTACCGACTACTAAACATTAACCCTAACATCTTCTTCTTCCGGTAGACAAGCAAACTTCATCTACCGATTTCTAAACTCCATAATAACACTCACACCTTCCGATAGACAAATACATTTCGTCTACCGGCAGCACAAACATCATAACTGTCAAACTTAATACCGGGACACCACAGAATAAACCACAGATTCTTAAAACTCATACAGCGATGACGTCCCCAAGACCAACCAACAAACCAGCTACCTTCGCATCTGCCGATGACGTCAGCCGGAATACTACCTCTTCCAGCTCCGTCTTACGGTAGAGAACTCTAAATCATCCAATGACTCTTCCAACAGAAAGAAAAACACACTCATTTTTCAAGAATGGAATTTTGTAAGACAAACACAGAAAGTAAGAAACTAGGACCCGCAACAGAATATGAAAAGCACCAAACCAAAAGAATATTAGTATAGAATTTGACAAGTTATAGCTGAATAACGATAGTGCCAATCGCAAGACAATATAACGAGTATTTTTTTTTTTTTTTTTTTTTTTTTCAGACTTATATCATATCTCATCTTAACTTAAATTCGCTGAATAACCGCGTTTAGCTTTCACTCCTGCCGATCGCTAAACGACAAACATCTAGTTGTTCTACCGGTCAGCACGTGCATCTCACATGATTCATTAAACATCTATCGGCAGGCACACATATTTGCATCTGCCGACAGTCACGTGCAACTCGTGTGACCAATTAAAACACCGTTCAATTATACAACGAAGCCACCTACATCTGCCGATGACGTGGCACTACATCTGCCGATGGCAACACACAACATCTGCCGATGGCAACACACAACATCTGCCGATGGCAACACACAACATCTGCCGATGACGTGGCACTACATCTGCCGATGGCAACACACAACATCTGCCGATGACGTGGCACTACATCTGCCGATGGCAACACACAACATCTGCCGATGGCAACACACAACATCTGCCGATGGCAACACACAACATCTGCCGATGGCAACACACAACATCTGCCGATGGCAACACACAACATCTGCCGATGGCAACACACAACATCTGCCGATGGCAACACACAACATCTGCCGATGGCAACACACAACATCTGCCGATGGCAACACACAACATCTGCCGATGACGTGGCACTACATCTGCCGATGGCAACACACAACATCTGCCGATGACGTGGCACTACATCTGCCGATGACGTGGCACTACATCTGCCGATGACGTGGCACTACATCTGCCGATGACGTGGCACTACATCTGCCGATGACGTGGCACTACATCTGCCGATGGCAACACACAACATCTGCCGATGACGTGGCACTACATCTGCCGATGACGTGGCACTACATCTGCCGATGACGTGGCACTACATCTGCCGATGACGTGGCACTACATCTGCCGATGGCAACACACAACATCTGCCGATGACGTGGCACTACATCTGCCGATGACGTGGCACTACATCTGCCGATGACGTGGCACTACATCTGCCGATGACGTGGCACTACATCTGCCGATGACATTTATACTACATCTTCCGACAGATTAACTCACATCATCTGCCGATGACGTGGCACTACATCTGCCGATGGCAACACACAACATCTGCCGATGACGTGGCACTACATCTGCCGATGACGTGGCACTACATCTGCCGATGGCAACACACAACATCTGCCGATGACGTGGCACTACATCTGCCGATGGCAACACACAACATCTGCCGATGACGTGGCACTACATCTGCCGATGACGTGGCACTACATCTGCCGATGGCAACACACAACATCTGCCGATGGCAACACACAACATCTGCCGATGACGTGGCACTACATCTGCCGATGACGTGGCACTACATCTGCCGATGACGTGGCACTACATCTGCCGATGGCAACACACAACATCTGCCGATGGCAACACACAACATCTGCCGATGACGTGGCACTACATCTGCCGATGGCAACACACAACATCTGCCGATGACGTGGCACTACATCTGCCGATGGCAACACACAACATCTGCCGATGACGTGGCATCACATCTTCCGGTAACTTAACTCACTACTCAACCGATCGCCAGATAACAGACATTGTCGTCATCTGCCGATGGCTTAAGGCAACTACATCTTCCGACAGATTAACTCACATCATCTGCCGATGACGTGGCACTACATCTGCCGATGGCAACACACAACATCTGCCGATGACATTTATACTACATCTTCCGATAGATTAACTCACATCATCTGCCGATGACGTGGCACTACATCTTCTGGTAGATTAACTCACATCATCTGCCGATGACGTGGCACTACATCTGCCGATGGCAACACACAACATCTGCCGATGGCATATCGTCTGCTGATGACGTCAGCCGGAAGACAAATACTTTTCCTCTTCCGATGACGTCCTCCGGAAGACAGACTTACCCGACTCCCATCACAATCCTCCTGTCGATTTCTACACTTCAAAATGACACATCTCCTGCCGATAGACAAGTACTTTCATCTACCGACTACTAAACATTAACCTAACATCTTCTTCTTCCGGTAGACAAGCAAACTTCATCTACCGATTTCTAAACTCCATAATAACACTCACACCTTCCGATAGACAAATACATTTCGTCTACCGGCAGCACAAACATCATAACTTCAAACTTAATACCGGGACACCAACAGAATAAACCACAGATTCATTAAAACTCATACAGCGGATGACGTCAGCCGGAAGACTAAACCAACAAACATCTACCCTTCGGCATCTGCCGATGACGTCAGCCGGAAGACTACCTCTTCCAGCTTCCGTCTTACGGTAGAGAACTCTAAATCATCAAATGACTCCTTCCAACAGAAAGAAAACACAACTCATTCAAAATGCATATAGCGGAAGACTTAAGCAACTGACCATTTATAAATCTATATAATCATTCCCTGACTCAATGATCCACTAGACAGTTTCAAAGCTCAACGTTTTAAATAATCTCATCCTACTTAAACTACCATATTCTTTAACATACTGTAACATAAGAGTCTTAACCAGGGGTCATAAATCGCCTCTCCAGTCCCGCACTGTCACCTTGAGCATCCTCCAGCAACCAGCCTTAAGCATCCTCTTTGAACATAACATCCTCACCTGAACCTTCTTCACCTACACCATAAGGTTTAACTATAAGCCTAATGCTTAGTAAGGAATGCATGCTGACAGATATACATGAGTACACAATTTAAAGGGACATAAGTTCATAAACCATTCTTCATTCATGTTCATCTTTATCCTTTACATAACATGTATTAAGGCAGGGAACGAGGGAGGAAGACTGGGGTACATAGTCATTTGCCTATCGCGGCAGTCGTACATAATCATTTGCCTATCGCGGCAATCATGATACATCACTCGGCCTCCCCAGTGGGAGAATTCGCGAGCCATACATATCATTAACTCGGCCTCCACCAGTGGGAGATTTCGCGAGTCATACATATCATTACTCGGCCTCCACCAGTGGGAGATTTCGCGAGTCATACATATCATTACTCGGCCTCCACCAGTGGGAGAATTCGCGAGTCATACATAGCATAGTCTTTTCCCCGTTCTGCACTTAATTATGGTTACATTTACTTTTCATGTTCTCTACTTAATCATAAACGTGGGCATAATGCATAGACATGAGGTTCACAGAGAAAAGTCATACCATAAGGACAAGTAGAACATCCTGTAACTTTACATTTACTTACACAACTTCTTCATGTCGTGGAAATAACAAATCATAGTCAACAAGTTAACATTTCAGTGATTTCCTAATACCCTTGCGGTGTAGGGCCCTAGTGGCCGGAAATCTTAACACATTCACTTACCTGGATTCCTTAGCAATCCGAGCTTCTTTCCTTTAAACTTCTTCACCTAAAACATGTACATTACAGTAGTTAAAACAAAGTCCTAATAGTCCTAATCATAAACCGTCCTAGGATCTAATAGCTAAAGTCATTCCGATTCCTCTGTTGACACACTGCAGTCTGAAATCCGAAACTAGGTGGACAGGTTTTACCATTGATTAAATCCGAGTTGGTTACTTAAAATGCTCAGAATCGATTCGGGATGACATTTCTACTCTCAGATTTTAAAAAGTCTAAAGCTACTCGGCCACTGCTAAAAATATCCGAACTCAGTGCCGAGCTGAAAACAGAGCTCTATTTACTAATGAATGACTACATTGTCCATTTCATACCTCGGGTGTGGATTTGCAGAGAAGAGCAAGCTCGAAACCGGTCGTCGGCAGAGGAAAGTTCTGGTAGCCGAGAGCAAGAACTTGGAAGAGAAGAAATCGCCGAGAGGGAATGTCGGCTACAGTGGCAATAAAATGAGATTTAAGGTTTCCATTTCCTATTTATACTAAATCCATCGATTTTAATTTACAAAACTGCCACCCAACCTAGTTTTACTTAACTTGTAATAATTTATCTTAACATTAAATTTTAAATCATAAAGGTTAAATAAGAGGGTGACAATGAAAATGGTCAGAAAATCACCTGGCCGAAACGTCGGGTGTTACATCCACCCCTCCTTAAACAAAATTTTCGTCCTCGAAAATTGCTCAAGCAAATAACTTAGGATATTTGTCCAACATCTCCTGCTGTAGTTCCCATGTAGCTTCTTCAATACCATGATTCTTCCACAAAACCTTAACCAACAAGATTTCCTTATTCCTTAGAGTCTTCACTGCAGAATCCAAAATTTGTACTGGTTCTCTTCATACACCAAATTAGGCTCAACTTCAATTTCCATTGGTTTAACAACTTGAGTCGGATCACGTATGCATTTCCTTAGCATAGACACATGAAAGACATTGTGAACCTTTTCCAAAGATGGAGGCAAAAGTAACCTATAGGCTGTACTGCCAATTCTTGCTAAGACAGGGAATGGTCCAACGAATCGTGGATTAAGCTTTCCCTTCTTACCAAATCTTAAGACTCCTCTAAATGGTGAAATCTTCAGGAAAACTTCATCACCAACAGAAAACTCAAGATCTCTTCTTCTTTGGTCCGCATAACTCTTCTGTCGACTTTGTGCAGTTAACATCCTTTTCCTAATGACCGTAATTTTATCTGACATCTGTTGTAGAATCTCAGGGCCCAATAGCTTCGCTTCACCAACTTCATCCCAGTACAAGGGTGACCTGCATTTCCTACCATACAAAGCTTCATAGGGTGCCATACCAATTGTGGACTGATAACTGTTGTTGTAAGAAAACTCAATCAGAGGTAGGTGTCTACTCCAAGATGCCTGAAAGTCTAGAACACATGCCCTTAACATATCCTCGAGTATCTGAATGGTTCTCTCGGATTGTCCATCTGTCTGCGGGTGAAAAGCGGTGCTGAAGGATAACTTTGTGCCTAAGGTACCTTGTAAACTTTTCCAGAATCGGGAGGTGAATCTAGGGTCACGATCAGAGACTATGGATACGGGAATCCCATGCAACCTGATAATTTCTTGGACATAAAGGTTAGCAAGTTGGTCCATCGTATAGGTGGTCCTTACAGGTAAGAAATGGGCCGATTTTGTCAGTCTATCCACCACAACCCAAATACAATCATGCCCTTTTGTCGTCTTAGGTAGTCCTACTACGAAATCCATGGCTATGTGTTCCCACTTCCACTCGGGAATAGGCAACGGCTGAAGAGTACCTCCTGGACGTTGGTGCTCGGCTTTGACTTGTTGACATACTAAACAGGACTCTACATACTTAGCAACATCCCTTTTTAGGTTAGGCCACCAGTACTGTAACTTCAGGTCTCGGTACATCTTGGTGCAGCCAGGATGTACGGAAAAGGAAGAGGAGTGCGCCTCAGCCAAGATCAACTTACGCAATTCCACATCATTAGGAATGCACCACCGATTTCTAAACCTCAGGATCCCATCCTTGGAGAGACTGAACTCGGAGGTGGCGTCCTTCAACTTATCCATCATGCTGATATTTTCCACTGAATCCTTCTGTTGTGCATCCTTGATCTTTTCCAAAATTGTTGGTTGAATAGTTAACTCAGCGAGCAAGACTGATAACTCTGGAACTATCTCCAAGTCAAATTTCTGAACTTCTGTTCTTAAGGGCATAGACATGGTTGAAACCACGGGCTGCATTGTTGTTGACATCCTACTCAACGCATCAGCTACAGAGTTAGCCTTCCCGGGGTGATACTTGATCTCAAAATCGTAATCCTTGACAAATTCCAACCAACGTCTCTGTCTCATGTTTAATTCCTTCTGTGTGAAGAGGTACTTTAGACTTTTATGGTCAGAAAACACCTCACATTGTTGTCCATATAAATAGTGTCTCCAAATCTTCAAGGCAAAAACAACAGCAGCTAATTCTAGATCATGAGTGGGGTAATTTTGCTCGTAACTCTTTAGCTGCCTAGAAGCATACGCTATAACTTTACCCTCTTGCATCAGAACACAACCTAAACCGACTTTAGAAGCATCACAGTAAACACTAAATTTTCCTTCTTCGGTTGGGAGGGTCAAAACAGGAGCTGTTGTTAACTTCAGTTTTAACGTCTGGAAGCTATCTTCACAGGCTTCAGTCCAAGAATACTTAATGTCCTTCTTTGTCAAACCTGTCAGGGGTTTAGCTATCATAGAAAATCCCTTGATGAATTTTCTGTAATAGCCTGCCAATCCAAGGAAGCTGCGGACTTCACTGGCATTCTTAGGTTGAGGCCAATCTTTTACTGCCTGAATTTTGGTTGGGTCCACAGATATGCCATTAGCAGAAACTACATGGCCAAGGAAATTAACCTTATCTAACCAAAACTCACACTTAGACAGCTTGGCGTAAAGTCGATGCTCCTTCAATGTCGTCAAAACTACTTTCAAATGTTCTTCATGGTCAGCCACAGTTCGGGAATATATCAAGATATCATCTATGAATACAATCACAAACTTATCCAAATACTCACGAAACACACGGTTCATTAGATCCATAAAAGCGGCAGGGGCGTTTGTCAAACCAAACGACATGACTAAGAATTCATAATGTCCATAGCGGGTTCTGAAGGCTGTCTTTGGTATATCTCCTTCTTTAACCTTCAGTTGGTAATAACCCGAACGTAAATCTATCTTTGAAAATACCTTAGCTCCTTGCAATTGGTCAAACAAATCGTCAATCCTGGGTAAGGGGTACCTATTCTTGATTGTCAACTTATTTAGTTCCCTGTAGTCTATGCACATTCTAAGAGAACCATCCTTCTTCCTTACAAATAAGACTGGTGCACCCCAAGGAGAACTGCTGGGGCGAATAAATCCCTTGTCAACCAATTCCTGCAGTTGAACCTTCAATTCTTTCAACTCAACAGGTGCCATACGGTAAGGATTTTTGGATACAGGTGATGCCTCGGGGTATGTATCAATCACAAATTCTATTTCCCTATCAGGTGGTATACCCGGTAAATCATCTAGGAATGCCTCGGGAAACTCTCGGACTATAGGAATATCCTGTAGCTCAATTTTATTCTTCACCCGGTCATCTATTACACTAGCCAGGTAGCTCTCACAACCACCTCTCAGCATTCGGTATATTTCTAGTGAGGATATAATTGGTATCTTACTTATTTTAGGAATAGCTTGGAAGGAATAATGGTTATCATTTGGGGGTCTAAAATCAACTATTCCAGATCGACAACTTATCGTGGCATGATGTCTAAATAACCAATCCATCCCTAATATTACTTCATACCCTCTTATGTCAATGACAATTAATTCCGCATAGAGATTCTTATCCCCTAAGGACACGACGTCACCCTTAACAATCTGCTCTGAATGTAGGGACCTCCCTGATGGCAACACAACACTATATAACCTTTCAGCTGGTAAGGGTCCTATGCTATGTTTGCATACAAACAAGGTTGATATAAACGAGTGTGTGGCCCCTGTATCTATGAGTGTATAAGCAGCAAAACCACAAATCATGATGGTACCTGATATGACTGTATGTTGATCAGCTCCCTCATCTTCCATCAATGCATACACTCTGGGTACAACCCTTGCACGGTTCGGGTCTGGCGGCATGGGGCAATCTCTGACCATGTGTCCGGTCTTATCACACCTGAAACAGCGGCCAGAAAGCAACTTGCACTCACCAGGGTGGTTCCTCTGACATGTAGGGCATAGAGGCGCCAGAGGTCTCTTTCCTTTTCCCTGGTCATCATTCTGGTTGAGGGGCCTCTTCATTCCATGCTGTTGTTGCTGTGGTCCCCTGTTCTGTCGTGGCTGCCAACCCTTGTTCTGACGTGGTGGCGGCTGAGCGTCCTTCATGAGTTTCTTTGGCTGTTCGCGTTGTGCATATGCTGTCATTTCTGCCTCTTCTAGCTCCAAGGCCTTAGCCGTCACTTCACCATAAGGTACATTATGTATCCCGGCAGTCTTCACTTTCATGTACAGACTTGGCTTCAGTCCTTGAACAAACTGGTAAATCTTATCTTCCTCATCCTCAATCATACGGGGAGCAAACCGTGATAAAGCATCAAATTCACATATATAATCCGTCACAGAGCCAGTTTGTCGTAGATTCATAAACTCCTTCTTCTTGTTGGCCCGAACAGTCCTATTGAAGTACTTGTCGAAGAAGGCAGTCTTGAACATCCCCCAGGTCATAGCTTCGGCATTAGGGGTGCTCTGGATCGAGTCCCACCAATGCCTTGCACTTAACTCCAAATGAAAGACAGCATAGGTGACCTTATCCCCTTCGTCAACCTTTGCATACTTAAACATGTCTTCAATCTTTCGGATCCACTCCTCAGCATGGACAGGATCTGAAACATACCCATTAAACACCGGGGGTCGAAGCCGGTGAAAGCGCTCACCCCCGTGATCATGAGTTGCGTTAGTACTGGAGTTGCCTTGTTCTTCTCTAGCTGTCATCAGTCGTTCTATCTGGTGAGATTGGCGCATGACCAACTCAGTCAACTGAGCAATAGCATTGCTATCCTCATTGGCCTCTCTCTGTTGACCTCTAACCATCTTGGGATTCCTGGCAATTCATTACAGGCATAACTTAACTTAATGACATACATGAAATCATAAACACTTACAGTTGCTGAGGTGTGCTCAAGTGACAGTCAGTGCTGGGAGGCAGTCTGCAGAATCGGTTTTAGAACCTGGTTTTGCTTTGATACCATAATTGTAACGACCCGGGGAGGATCGTCACGTGTCATGACTTTCCTTTAAACTTATCCGTACTTTTATACCTCTGTAATCGTAGTGTACCTTTTTTTTTTTCAGACTTATATCATATCTCATCTTAACTTAAATTCGCTGAATAACCGCGTTTAGCTTTCACTCCTGCCGATCGCTAAACGACAAACATCTAGTTGTTCTACCGGTCAGCACGTGCATCTCACATGATTCATTAAACATCTATCGGCAGGCACACATATTTGCATCTGCGACAGTCACGTGCAACTCGTGTGACCAATTAAAACACCGTTCAATTATACAACGGAAGCCACCTACATCTACCGATGAGAGAACAATAGACGATGCTCTCATCTGCCGATGGCAATACTCTATATCTGCCGATGACGTGGCATCACATCTTCCGGTAACTTAACTCCACTACTCATACCGATCGCCAGATAACAGACATTGTCGTCATCTGCCGATGGCTTAAGGCAACTACATCTTCCGACAGATTAACTCACATCATCTGCCGATGACGTGGCACTACATCTGCCGATGGCAACACACAACATCTGCCGATGACGTGGCACTACATCTTCTGGTAGATTAACTCACATCATCTGCCGATGACGTGGCACTACATCTGCCGATGGCAACACACAACATCTGCCGATGGCATATCGTCTGCTGATGACGTCAGCCGGAAGACAAATACTTTTCCTCTTCCGATGACGTCCTCCGGAAGACAGACTTACCCGACTCCCATCACAATCCTCCTGTCGATTTCTACACTTCAAAATAACACATCTCCTGCCGATAGACAAGTACTTTCATCTACCGACTACTAAACATTAACCTAACATCTTCTTCTTCCGGTAGACAAGCAAACTTCATCTACCGATTTCTAAACTCCATAATAACACTCACACCTTCCGATAGACAAATACATTTCGTCTACCGGCAGCACAAACATCATAACTTCAAACTTAATACCGGGACACCAACAGAATAAACCACAGATTCATTAAAACTCATACAGCGGATGACGTCAGCCGGAAGACTAAACCAACAAACATCTACCCTTCGGCATCTGCCGATGACGTCAGCCCGAAGACTAACCTCGTCCAGCTACCGTCGTACGTAGAGAACTCTAAATCATCAAATGACTCCTTCTAACAGAAAGAAAACACAACTCATTCAAAATGCATATAGCGGAAAGACTTAAGCAACTGACCAGTTATAAATCTATATAATCATTCCTGACTCAATGATCCACTAGACAGTTTTCAAGCTCACGTTTTAAATAATCTCATCCTACTTAAACTACCATATTCTTTAACATACTGTAACATAAGAGTCGTAACCAGGGTCATAATCGCTCTCCAGTCCCGATGACGTGGCACTACATCTGCCGATGGCAACACACAACATCTGCCGATGGCAACACACAACATCTGCCGATGACGTGGCACTACATCTGCCGATGGCAACACACAACATCTGCCGATGACGTGGCACTACATCTGCCGATGACGTGGCACTACATCTGCCGATGACGTGGCACTACATCTGCCGATGACGTGGCACTACATCTGCCGATGACGTGGCACTACATCTGCCGATGGCAACACACAACATCTGCCGATGACGTGGCACTACATCTGCCGATGACGTGGCACTACATCTGCCGATGACGTGGCACTACATCTGCCGATGACGTGGCACTACATCTGCCGATGACGTGGCACTACATCTGCCGATGACGTGGCACTACATCTGCCGATGACGTGGCACTACATCTGCCGATGACGTGGCACTACATCTGCCGATGACGTGGCACTACATCTGCCGATGACGTGGCACTACATCTGCCGATGACGTGGCACTACATCTGCCGATGACGTGGCACTACATCTGCCGATGACGTGGCACTACATCTGCCGATGACGTGGCACTACATCTGCCGATGACGTGGCACTACATCTGCCGATGACGTGGCACTACATCTGCCGATGACGTGGCACTACATCTGCCGATGACGTGGCACTACATCTGCCGATGACGTGGCACTACATCTGCCGATGACGTGGCACTACATCTGCCGATGACGTGGCACTACATCTGCCGATGACGTGGCACTACATCTGCCGATGACGTGGCACTACATCTGCCGATGACGTGGCACTACATCTGCCGATGGCAACACACAACATCTGCCGATGACGTGGCACTACATCTGCCGATGACGTGGCACTACATCTGCCGATGACGTGGCACTACATCTGCCGATGGCAACACACAACATCTGCCGATGGCAACACACAACATCTGCCGATGACGTGGCACTACATCTGCCGATGGCAACACACAACATCTGCCGATGACGTGGCACTACATCTGCCGATGGCAACACACAACATCTGCCGATGACGTGGCACTACATCTGCCGATGACGTGGCACTACATCTGCCGATGGCAACACACAACATCTGCCGATGACGTGGCACTACATCTGCCGATGACGTGGCACTACATCTGCCGATGACGTGGCACTACATCTGCCGATGACGTGGCACTACATCTGCCGATGACGTGGCACTACATCTGCCGATGGCAACACACAACATCTGCCGATGACGTGGCACTACATCTGCCGATGACGTGGCACTACATCTGCCGATGGCAACACACAACATCTGCCGATGACGTGGCACTACATCTGCCGATGACGTGGCACTACATCTGCCGATGACGTGGCACTACATCTGCCGATGACGTGGCACTACATCTGCCGATGACGTGGCACTACATCTGCCGATGGCAACACACAACATCTGCCGATGACGTGGCACTACATCTGCCGATGACGTGGCACTACATCTGCCGATGAATTTAAAGGGACATAAGTGCATAAACCATTCTTCATTCATGTTCATCTTTATCCTTTACATAACTGTATTAAGGCAGGGAACGAGGGAGGAAGACTGGGGTACATAGTCATTTGCCTATCGCGGCAGGTCGTACATAATCATTTGCCTATCGCGGCAATCATGATACATCACTCGCCTCCCCAGTGGGAGAATTCGCGAGCCATACATATCATTAACTCGGCCTCCACCAGTGGGAGATTCGCGAGTCATACATATCATTACTCGGCCTCCACCAGTGGGAGATTTCGCGAGTCATACATATCATTACTCTCGGCCTCCACCAGTGGGAGAATTCGCTAGTCATACATAGCATAGTCTTTTCCCCGTTCTGCACTTAATTATGGTTACATTTACTTTTCATGTTCTCTACTTAATCATAAACGTGGGCATAATGCATAGACATGAGGTTCACAGAGAAAAGTCATACCATAAGGACAAGTAGAACATCCTGTAACTTTACATTTACTTACACAACTTCTTCATGTCGTGGAAATAACAAATCATAGTCAACAAGTAAACATTTCAGTGATTTCCTAATACCCTTGCGGTGTAGGGCCCTAGTGGCCGGAAATCTTAACACATTCACTTACCTGGACTCCTTAGCAATCCGAGCTTCTTTCCTTTAAACTTCTTCACCTAAAACATGTACATTACAGTAGTTAAAACAAAGTCCTAATAGTCCTAATCATAAACCGTCCTAGGATCTAATAGCTAAAGTCATTCCGATTCCTCTGTTGACACACTGCAGTCTGAAATCCGAAACTAGGTGGACAGGTTTTACCATTGATTAAATCCGAGTTGGTTACTTAAAATGCTCAGAATCGATTCGGGATGACATTTCTACTCTCAGATTTAAAAAGTCTAAAGCTACTCGGCCACTGCTAAAAATATCCGAACTCAGTGCCGAGCTGAAAACAGAGCTCTATTTACTAATGAATGACTACATTGTCCATTTCATACCTCGGGTGTGGATTTGCAGAGAAGAGCAAGCTCGAAACCGGTCGTCGGCAGAGGAAAGTTCTGGTAGCCGAGAGCAAGAACTTGGAAGAGAAGAAATCGCCGAGAGGGAATGTCGGCTACAGTGGCAATAAAATGAGATTTAAGGTTTCCATTTCCTATTTATACTAAATCCATCGATTTTAATTTACAAAACTGCCACCCAACCTAGTTTTACTTAACTTGTAATAATTTATCTTAACATTAAATTTTAAATCATAAAGGTTAAATAAGAGGGTGACAATGAAAATGGTCAGAAAATCACCTGGCCGAAACGTCGGGTGTTACATGTATCCTCTTGATTTGCTTCTATAGAATCCACCTCTTCAAGCTTATCATAAACAAATAATTTAGTGCTCCTTGCTTTTTTGGTTGTTTATTTTTTCTTTTGACCGGAAACTTTGGTATCTATGTTTTCTATCTACTGGTTATTATGTGTTTCACTTGTAAGCAACTCTTTTTGTGATGACCTAGTCAAAATTACAATATTAATCATAATTAGAATTACAAATTGTTTTTAGGAATAGTAATAAATTAGAAACTATTATAAATAGAAAATAGACTATTGCGATGAGAAGTCATTTGGGTGAAAGGAATTTGGTTTAGTAATCACATGATTAAGGTTTTGAACTAGGAATTCTAATAAATGGATTAATTGTAAAATCAAGTCAATTTGAAATTAAAATGAGAAAGTTTTAAACATTAGAAGTTAACATCTAATTTTATGTTTGTTAAAAGTTAACTTTAACCCTTGAATGGGCGAAAGATTGATTGTGTTCGGATCGAGAAGCATAAAACAAATCATATAGAAACATTGTGACATGTTATGTTATTGGTGCAGTGAAAATTTATCGGCTAACGAGATCATTTTTCATGAGTAAACTTTTTACGTTGTTCGAGGTCAACTTGTTTCATGTTGGCTCGAATTGTTTTGCTTAGTTGGCATTTAGTTACGTATAAATTTTCTGTCAAATCAATCAAATTGTCCGTTTTCGGGTCCCTCATAGTGAAATTCCTAAATCTTTTGTTAGGTAGATTAGTAATTTTTATTATCGAGTTTGTTTTAAAGAAACTACTTAGGCGTTTTAAAATTTTAGTGAATTTTTGTAAAATTTCGTATAGTTGAGGCTCATGATTTTTGTTAATGAAATCGATTTAACTCGGGCTTGAATGATTTATTTAATATAGATAATATTATATTATATATTAAATAAATAAATAAAATCTTTTTTACAGATTTTGTTTAAAATTAAGAGGAAGGATATCTTCCTTCCTTCGCACGCGACCGAGAGAGAGAAGGAGATTAAGAGATCTCATGCGTGGAATAAAAGGTTTCTAATGATAGGATCGAGTTCATGTCACTCTCATCTTCTATTTTTGTAAATATTTGTCACCGATAGGTGGTTTTTCAATTTTGTTTTCGAGTTTAAAGTAAAAAGTTTTGTCGATTTAGAATTCGAGATTGGAAACTCTAATCTTTTGAGTTTGTTAGGCCTGTTTTCTTTAATGTTGAGGATTTGTCTTAGAGTGCAGTGTAAATTTTTAATTTCTTGAGCCTTTTGATTTTTGTCACTTTCATAAATCATTGTTCCTTTTTAGGACCGTTCATTACTAGAACATGTTTAGGCTCGAGTTGCTTTTGATTCGTGGTTAGAGCAGTTGGAGCAAATCTTCTTAAGTGAATTTTGTCTCTTATGAGTGTAGAATTTTCCTGGAGTATTGAGAATGTCTGATTCATGGTCTGAGATCATTCGACGGAGTCTTTCTTAAACGTTCATTTGCACTGAAAATTCGCCTTTTATCATCTGTTCGCAGTCTTTCTCAAGAAGAAATGTGATGAGAGAGTGATTGCCTCAATGTTCAGATTTGTAACACCTATGCAAAGTTTATAAATTAATGTTATGACGTGGTGAATTATGTCACGACATCAGACTTAAGATAGAAATATTAGTTATTTCGTAAACACACCGAAATGGTATAATGAGGAATATAATAATGTACATTCAATTATGAAAAATGAGATGCATCAAAGACACATGGTCAAGATATTTATATAAGTTATAAATATATATATATATAACTAAATAATTATACTTGTTTGTATGCACTATACTGCGGGTACTATATTGATGTGACATCTGACTTTCATGTGGGCCAAATGTATTTGCATGTTATACTCGATAGACACACTTTGGTTGGCTTTAGTACCTAATGTGTAAGTAACTATGTATAAAGGGTGGTGTATGTCTGTTGACATTGTTACTCAATTTGAAGAACCATTTTGTGGCTAATGGATGAAGGTCTATCTTAATAACTTCATAATCTGTTGCGATTTTTTAGGAGGTACCCATTGTTAACATCATAACCAAATAGTGTAATCTCTCGTCAACTTTGAAAAGGGAACAACTTATAGTCCTCTTATTTCCTCAAGGACGAAAAGCGACGAAGGCCTACACTAAAAGTCTGTGAATCTATTTATTGTTTGTAAATTGATTGACTTGTATTAACATAAACATTATAATTTTAATACAAGGGATATATGATATATGACATAGAGTTTTCATGATAATTAAAATGGAAAGTAGTTGAATTTGCATCACTACTATATGTGTGTTCATAGAAGAACATAAATTTTATCTAGGAGATGAAAATGTAGTTAATAACAATAGATTAGCTAAATATGATTAATACAATAACAAAATAGAATGATACATTAGAATTTCAATCTTAAAGATAATACTAAAACAAATAAAATATGGTATTATAGCGTAAAATATTAACACTCTAGATGTGCAAAGTGGTTGCACAAGTTAGATATAAATACTCGTAAAATTAACAAATAAACAAGTGACATGTGTAAGAAATGTAATAAGATATATATATATATATATATATGCAATGTTTAACTTACTTATTGAGCTTGTGGTTCCTGCCTATCTTGCAGGAGTGGGTAGCAAAAGCTCAAGCGAGAAAGATATCATTGAGTTCAAAATAGGTGAGAGAGTCATTTATGGTACTCATATTTTTATATTAGATTATTAAGTTGTGTGTGTGGTGCTCTATATAAATGTTGTTCACTTTTTGGTTGCTGAATCAAATGGGAAATATTTGGTGTGTGACGAAGGAGCCTCAATAGCCCAAAATGAAACTTAAATCCCTGTTTTGACTCATAATATGTAACACCCGGAAATTTTTCTATAACGAATATAACCTAAACGCGGGATTGGTTAGCAAAGTAACTCACCGAGCCGGGGCGGATTTGAGGCGTTACATAATAACCCAACAAAAATTATCCCAATCAAATTGTACGCATCAATTTTCCTCCTCTGGAAGGAAAAATATACATATGTTATGTAACGCCCCGAATTTAAAATTCCCAATTTGATTTCCCCAATTTGAAACCCTAATTTCAAAACCCTAAAATTTTTTTCCAAATCATTTTATCAAATTAAATTCGAGCGTAAAACCAATTCTATAATTTTAAAATTCTTTTTAAAAAAAAAAAAAAAAAAACAACTTGGCTCGGGTCTCGACCCCAGGGCTCTTCAGTCTTGTGACACATCCATAGTAATCCATATCACTTCCACTATGAATAGGGAGAGGCTACAACAAACCAGTTGGCCCTCGATGTTCGCCTTAACCCTGATGACATCAGACATCGAACAACAAATTCTGCCACTTCACATTTCAGACTTCCCTACCATATTGTCCGCTTCAGGTCCCGAATAGCCCTTTGTCTACATGGGTGGATAGTGATCTCGACTGTGAGCCCGGCTATTATAGCTTGCCTCAACTTTTGACTACTAGAACTGTCAAACGTCCTTGAAAAACAAAGTACCCTCCACCTTGACTTCCTAACTGTCAAGCGTGTTCACCATTCTATAGCTATGTGAC
>CM039515.1:2640751-2741832 GCA_022432975.1 Begonia masoniana | reverse complement strand
AAGTTTTTTTTTTTTTTTTTTTTTTTTTTTTTTTTTTTTTTTTTTTTTTTTTTTTTTTTTTTTTTTTTTTTTTTTTTTTTTTTTTTTTTTTTTTTTTTTTTTTTTTTTTTTTTTTTTTTTTTTTTTTTTTTTTTTTTTTTTTTTTTTTTTTTTTTTTTTTTTTTTTTTTTTTTTTTCTGGTTTCGGTTTGATTCCTAAAATTTCCCATCCGTCTTTTTAGGTATCCGTACCAACATCCCCTTGTAGCTACATCCTAAAAGAAAAAGACAAGTTTCAAAATTTATGTAACGTCCATACAAAAACCATGGACGCCTAAATTTTGAAATTACTACTTGGTAAAGAGCTCGAACACAGTATAGTCATTCTAGAAGGGCACTGATTGGGTCAAGCGTACCCATTTGAAGGCATTAACTACTTAAAAAGGGTGTCTAGAGCATCATGTCCTCAGTTGACTCTTTTTGTGAAGTGCAAGATTATTGGCAGTGACGGAGAGAGCATTCCAAGCGGGTGGTTTTATCACTTCTCTAATAAAAATCCATGTTCTCTAGACTGATCCACAGCATTTAGGAATTAGGAGTGACGTGGTTTGATGGCAAATCCATTGGCGTACTACGCACCACGTGGCAAGTGCAATTTAGAATCTCTCTCTCTCTCTCTCTCTCTGGTCTGAGAACTCGCAGCAGCCCTTTCTATCTCTTCCTCTTCAACGATTTGCTTTTTTCATATTCTCATTTCTTCGGTGATTTCTTTCATCTACCCCCGTTGTATTGAGGCTGGTCAGTCTGCTGAACTCTTCAATTTCTTGCAGCTGGGATAGTCAAGTTCTTGATTTTGATTTTCTCGCTTCTAGTTTTAGTTATTTCAGCCTTGATTTCAGTACTCGCGTTGCTTTTAATCGATTATCGTTGGAAACCAAGTCAGTATATTCGAGCTCAGGTAGTTCGCGAAAAAATAACTCATTTTTATTTGTATGAGTTTTTGAATCGCGGTGTAGGGTTCCGAATCTAGGCTAAATGTCAGTGGAGAGGTCATTTGAAGCATGGGAGGAGTCCAAAGGCACGGCCTGGACCTTGCGGATCGCCTTGCTCAGGCTTCTCGGGGTTGATTCAGTCCCATATGGCTCCACCTTCTTTTCCTTGGCCAAACCCTCCGAATTCGAAACTTTTGATCTCGAATTTCCCACCCAGAATTTTGGCAAAACGGATTTCGGACTGATAGTAGATCATAGTAGCATTAATGGGTCACTGCGATTATGGATATCGGCAACAGGATTGGTCAAGTTGGGGCTGATCTTGGTGCTGGCTTGAACGGAATGGTCCATCAGTTCTTCAGGAGGTTGCCTATTCCATTTAGGGCGGAGGAGAATGAGATAACATCAGTTCGTATGGATGGAGATGAGAGTCGGATGAGAGCAGATTTAGGTGTTGCAGTTCAGGAAGATTTAGGAACGTGGCTGAAAGATTGCGGATGTCAGATTTCTGAGAATGATGCTAATTCTGATGCGATAGTCGATGATGAGAAAGTCGGTTTGATCTGAGATCAATTGCACATTTGGTAAACCACAGGTAAAGATTTTGAGGAAATTTGTCTTCTATATCTGTTTTAATGTCAATTTCTCTATCACTGCTTCATAATTTTTGTTCGTCTTACAATCAGTAATTTTCAAGTGAAGTAAATTAAGATTGTAATGTGCATCGAATATTGAATTAGAGGAGAAAACTAATCAAATCTGTCTTTCAAGTATGCATTTGGAAAAAACGGTTATTTGCTATTGTAAGACTTATAACTACGCCAATCATTAAACCAATAAAACAAAGGTTACAATTTGTCATGAGACCCATGATTTGATTGTGCAAGGTGTTCCAGTCTAAAGTCTGTTTATAAATGGTTAGTTTGGCTCTATAGATTCTCCAGAACTAGTTCCACGCTATGTGGTTTAAATGAAGGATGGCATATATGAGGTGATAGTTTCTGGAGAGATGAAGCTGTTATCATTGGAAAATAGAGTTTTAAGTGATTATGTCGTGAAGAGGTTTCATCACCTGCTAGTCCTATTTCTTTTCCTTCTGCAGAAGGAATTCCCTTTTTGCTTGGAATCTTCGGCTCCTTATATGAGCAGCTGTATTGGAATTTTTTTTTAATGATACAATTATCTACTTTATTTGAGGGATGGCCATTTGGAATTTTTACCTACTAAAAGGGAAATTTCATATGGTGTTTTGATAAATACCCTTAGATTTACTTTGTGAATTTCACAAAAGTAAGTGACTGTTTTTTTTTCTTTGTGCAAGAAAGTTAGCGTTGTTTTCCACTCCATGTTCTCGATTTAACAAATTATTCTTTTCTACTGGATGCAGGGGCTCATGAATGTCTCGTCAACCTACGATAGTAGATCTCGTGATATAGAAAGTTCTTTGGTTGCTAGGGGGACTTATGGAGGGTGGAGGC
Source organism: Begonia masoniana (assembly GCA_022432975.1). Taxonomy (NCBI): domain Eukaryota; kingdom Viridiplantae; phylum Streptophyta; class Magnoliopsida; order Cucurbitales; family Begoniaceae; genus Begonia; species Begonia masoniana. The sequence continues at coordinate 2,739,384 of CM039515.1, read as the reverse complement.
ATCACATGGCAATTCCACATCAGGAAATGGAAATTCATCTCTTTTTCTTGTGCAACTTGGGCCAGTACTCTTTGTTCGTGATTCAACACTTCTTTTGCCTATCCATTTATCAAAGCAACATTTGCTTTGGTATGGCTATGATAGGAAGGTAACTCCAGCTTCAATTGAAACACGGTGTTAGATAATTACATCTGGCAAAAACACACACACAATCTCCTTCACTCCTTTTTTTTTTTGTTGAATCCCATTATTTTTAAACATGGATATGGGGTGGTTTGTTTAAAGTTTGATTTTTATGTCATTGTTTTACAGCAACTATTTCTGATTCAATACTTCTTAATTGTCAGAATGGGATGCATTCTCTTTGTCCTGCTGTATGGTCAAAACATAGAAGGTGGCTGTTGATGTCAATGCTTTGCCTCAATCCCTTAGCCTGTGTAAGTTGTTTCTCGAGTGCGACGACTCTGCAATTATGTTCTTTTGTTAGTAATCAAGATTTTTCAAAACTTCAAGAAAGTTATGTATATGTGATTCACAGTCAAATATTCACTCATTTTATTTTATTTTTATGTTTTGAAACGTCAGGAGTTTGAATGCAAAAAATAAAATGTGGTTAACTTCTTTATTTTGTTTGAATTTGAAGTTGATTTGAGTAGGGTTGCTGTTTGTAAATAAATAATTCATTAAATTCAGTAGCCTTGGATCATATCTCGTACAATTATCATTGATGGTTTACATTGTCTACCTCATCCTCTTTCTGCAGTCGTTTGTCGATTTACAGTTTCCCAATGGTCAGTTCACCTATGTGGCTGGTGAAGGATTAACTACAAGTGCCTTCTTGCCCCTATGTGGAGGCCTTTTACAAGCTCAGGGTCAATATCCAGGAGAAATGAGATACAGCTTCTCTTACAAGGTTAAATGATGAACTAATATTGATTAGGCTTGGCTTCTTTCTATGGTATCTTCTTAGCATTTCAGTAGTTGCATTTTATAAACTTAGCCTAAATGAAATAATTGTTCCAGAATAACTGGGGAACAAGAATAACGCCAATAGTACAATGGCCTGACAAATCATTCACTTTCGAAGTTGCGCAAGCTTTGGCTTGGCAGAGATCTGGCCTAATGGTTCGGCCAACCATCCAATGCAGGTTAGCTTACATGCTTGTGTATTTTGTATCCCATCTTCTGTCTTTGTTAAGCCGCATTTGAAGCATAGCCTGAGCACTATGAATTTGTTTGGTTCTTCATGTCCTTGTCAAAATCATATCTAAGAAATGATGATCCTTTTCAAGTATAATGAAAAGACATGAAAAGATACACCAACTCCCAATTTTGTCTGTACTAGTTAAAAGACCAGACTTTTGATAAAACTACACTTTATTGTGCATATATCTCTGACTCTGCATTTTTCTCGGACAAGGCTACAATTATATAGCAGTTTATGCGCGATGATACCAGTTTTCGTTCCTCCATTTTGTTCCATATCATTAAATGCAGTTTTATATGGTTTCAATTTATGGTTAGTGTATGCCCCACTTTTGGTGGAAGCAATCCCGGGTTGCGAACAGAACTCATTCATTCTGTGAAGGAACAACTCAGCCTCATCTATGGCTGTGCAGTCAGTCCATGCCCTTCGGCTTTTGCGTCGCTATCTGTGAGTTTATACCCTCAAATACCCAGTTTTAAAAATGGGCGTAAGATGGTGAATTAGCTTTGAACAAATTCTTTGATCTCGCAGATTGGCAGGTCCAAGTGGAACGGAAATGTGGGAAAGGCAGGAATGGTGTTGAAAGTGGAGTCTCCTCTTACTAGTAATAATATTAGTCCTTCTTTTTCTCTTCAAATAAATACTGGCGTTGAGTTCTGATTAGTGTCTGTTGTTCACATGACTTGAAAAATGTATATAGTTGCAAATACGTAGACATAGCCTGACGTACAATTCAATACCACTTAGAAGTTCTCTCTCTTGACCTGTGATGAATTGAATTCTAACGGTGTATCATATTTCTGTTAACTCAAAACAGCTTCTTTTCATGGATTTGATCCATGAAAAGAATCACCATGTGATCTCTGTTAAGCAGAAATCGAAGGATTAATCGAATTGTTGATATGTACATTTAAAGATCCTCTCGTTCTCACGGCCACAAAAATATCCCTCACAACAATTTACCACCCAATTTCGCAATTAGAATCGAATGAGAAAATCGCATACATGTTCATCGAACTTGGTCTCATCTCTCTCTTTCTAGAGCTCCTCGTTTCGGAAAGAAGCCTCTGCGAGAAATACCTAGTATCAATCAACTAACACCCTAGCAATGGCGAAACTGGCGAAGGAAATCTTCCGGATCTCGAAGACAATGACCAATTTATCCATCTCCATTACGTGGAAGCTCTACAAAAAGTAGAGAAAGAAATAGGCAGAGGCGATGGTGTAAACTCTTCAACTGTGAGCATTCCAGAAGCTTTTGGTGATATTGCAGGTGGTTTCAGGGAGAGACGAAGGAGAAGGTGACATACGTATTGAAACAAACAGCTAAATCAACACTAAGGGAGGATTTGATTGCGTCGATTCTTTCCATGGATTTCAAGTATTTTGAAAAAACCCAACTTGATTCTATTTTCACTTTGAATCAGCCATTTGCTTTCGGTGGATCAATCTGTTTTTCCAAAATAACGATTGATCTCGTATTAATGTTTTTTTTATTCTTATAATCAGGAAGCTATATCGAAAAATAGATGATTATCCACTTTAAAATTACGATATATTTTCTTAAAATCAAGAACATAACTTCAAAGTCTCCCATTAGCAACAATTATCGGAACTGCGTTGTTTCTATTATATCGACTATAATAAGGACGATGTTCCTCCACGATTCACACTAACACTGACAAAAACTTTTCAACATAAAAAAATGACAAGACTGAGATCATTCCATTGCCCTTCGAAATATCATCTTCAGTGATCAATATGTTGCTTTCACTAATTCGATTTGATGTCCAAACAAGGAAAAAGCACAAAATAAACTAAAAACTTTGGAAGAATTTAAATTCACTCGTGAAAGTAACAATTATACAACTGAAATTTATCCAAATTCAAGTTGGCATATTGCAGATTCAACAGAAATCACACTGCCCAACATCATAAATCTGCACCAGCTCGACTGCAACTAAAAATTTCATAGCCTCGACAATGAAGAACGTAACGATATCGAAAGTGGGTAAGAGAGATCTTTCCTGAATTTTGTGCTACAAAGTGAGGTTGAAGCTACTGTTGCCTTTGAATCCGCTTGTCCCTGAGAGGAAGGTCGATTGGCTTTTGAGCCTCGTGTGGGTGCTCCGGCCCTTTGTATACCTTTAGGTGGTTAAAGAGAGCTCGGCCAAGCTGTACAAGACATCATAACTTATCTGGCTGATTATTCTCTTTAAGACATAGGGAAAAATAACTAGTCACAAAAGAGTTACACTTTGGATCTAAAATGTCCTGCAACAAGTTAAAGGGTTTCAATTTGACATTATTGCACTTTAACCATTCGCAATAACTAGGGCTGCAAAACTCTTAATTTGAACACATCAAATTCTTTGTCCTATGAGACTTTGATCATGAGAGAAAAATAAACACGAGTTGGCTCGATTAACCGTCGAACAGTCCAGGGAGATCCACCCACTACCTCTGAAATATTGTTCGTGGGAAGTTGTAAAAAAACATCTAATATTTACCCGAGGCGGGAAATATCAGCGGATTTGAGGAACATCTAGCTAGTGGGAAAAATTTATCAAATTTATTAACTGCGAATGAAAATCGACCTAAGCATAACTGCTAGTCGTATAGACTCGATCATTATTTAGGTAATAATCTATACAAGTGATTAGTCCTATATGAGGTTAAACGTAAATTCACAATTCATTTGTAACATCGTAAAAGTTTACGAACAGAAAACGAGCGTACCCTTCCTTTAGGAAGCATACCACGAACAGCATGCTCAATAATTCTTTCTGGAATTCTCTGCTGTAGCTGGTCAAAAGTTTCCACGGTCATTCCACCTGGTCGACCCGAATGCCTTCTGTAGAGCTTTTGAGTCCTCTTCCTCCCAGAAACAGCAACTTTCTCTGCATTAACCTTTAATGTCCACGAAGAAAGGTTCTTTCAGAAAATGATATTGAGAAGGCACCGGACAATAACTATTTATTAGAATATATAAGGCAGAAAAATTAGACAACCAGATCCCTTGAAATGAAAAAGTATTAGCTGCCTAAAAGTTATACCTGTATTAAAGTGTTTATTAAACCTGAGAGTTATGTGATAAACTATAAGGGTATTCCCATTTTTAAACAACTGATGAAAATTTGGCACTACATACCACAATTACAAATGCTCCCATGTCTACACTTGGAGTGTATGTCGCTAAATTCTTCCCACGTATGTAATTTGCAATCGTTGAGGCTAGTCGTCCAAGAATTTTGTCTGTGGCATCAACCACGTACCATGTTTTATCTGTGTTCACATGATCTGCAGCTTTGGGATACCATGTTGTGTTCCAAATGTCCTGGCAAGACAGAGACATAATCTCCAGGTAAAAGGCAATGAAAAGGCAGACATAAAATTGCAATAGACTTTGAAACACTGTTAATACACATGAAAACATGAGAAATTAAACAGCCTTTCCGACGAATCTCTTATGAGAGAGGAAAAAAATGAAAAAGAAAATTGGAAGGATATTGCCATAATTACAGACGAAAAAAGATAAAGAAAAGAAACTCATTATGGTTTGAAATGTAGTTTTTTTGGTGTGTAGTCAGATGAACATCAGAACGGTGAAATTTTTTCCAGTTGGGAGGATATTTGGACAAAGAAAATTTACCTCCGACGAAGCTAAAAATTCATCCATCACAAATACCTTAAATCAGCTCATTTGGTAGGCAGAACAACGTATTAATACAAATTCTGAGACATACGAAAGACAAATTCACTTCGCCACTAAAAAATGACCACCCTATCAAATATTTCCAAGACCGGGGAAAAACTAAAGATTTTAACCATCCATAGTTCTTCAATTTCTCAAGTTTATTAACATCCAGAAAGGAATTAAACAATAAAACCTTTTCTTGGCAGCATTTAAGCCAGGAGACAAGGAAAAACTTACAGGGCCATCAGCTTCGTCGCCCTCAAACATCCACCGCTGCTCCAACGGAACGCGAGAAAGGACCTGGGAATGAACCTTGAAGCTCCAGCTCTTCCGGGAGGCGCCAAGAGTGGTCACTGTTGTGGTCGGAAACAATGGAGGCTTCGAAATTACCTTCCAGAACTCAACCGGATTTTTGGGTATTCCTCCACTGCATTGGCCGCCGTTGTTGAGAATCGAAGGCAGTGAGAAGGAAACCGCAGAGGAAGAAGCACTGGATATCACCATTATCGCTTTGGCTCTCTACGTGTCTGTCGATGGGGTTTGCTGTTTGTAAAGTGGATAATCATTTTCGTTTTTTAAAGAAATAAATAAATATAATAATAATAATAATAATAGAGACCCTAAAATAAAATTGTTATTTGAAAAATAGATTTTCAATATTTGAATTTCATGTTAACTTATATGCATATTTTTTGAAAATTAAAAAAAAAAATTTGCAAATTTGTGAAAAATAATAAAAAATAAATAGGATAAAAATGTGATTAAATAGAAATATAGTATACGTATGTTGAATTTTGACGAATAAATTGACAGCAAGATCTAAATACTAATAATCGAAAAGTTGAGGTTAAGATTTAATCTATAAATGATATCAAACGACAAAGTCTAAATTGCACTTTACTAAAAAATAAATAAATAAATAACGTCAAAATATAACTATTATCCTTCAAAAGAAATTTTGACAATTTGAAATGTACTCAAATTAGGGTTGTGCCTCAAAATCTACTCCAAATTTTATATAATCATAAAATCATTAAATTAAATTACTTGTAATGTTCTTTAAATGTGAAATAATTGAAATGAAAAAGAACACAATGTGCATATAATGGAGGTTATGGGGGTGGCAGAAAATCAATGCTTTCCTTGACTCTAATTGAATTCCAAAAATAAAAGTGACATAGTTTAGATTCAATGAACCTTTATTAGTCACTAAAAATTTTATGAAAATTACAATCCAACTCGAATCTTTTCATTCCACATTATACACTTTTTGTCGCGTTATGATGTAAAATTTATCCGCTTTAATTTTTCTTTTAAGTCACCCTAAAAGTTTTGTAAGTGGACTTGATGCATGTGTCGGTAGAATAAAGAATTAGGTTCTAATCGGTTAAAAATGCATTCGATTCAAGTTATGACATGTAATAATAAAATATAGTAATATTACTTCCTAAAAACTCGTAGACCAAATCAATGTCACGACCCAAATGTATCGGAGAAAATTGAATGTCCGAGCACACGATTTAAGATCTTTTTTTTCTTTGTCTCACCACTAAAAGTAGGCTCATCTCCCACATGTTTGTACAATTCAAGTATAAAAACTTTACTATTGCGGTTAACCTACTACAATGATGTCTTTTCGATAAAAAGAAATAGAGAAACTTCACTATTCATGAAATAAATTAATAATTCTTAGTTAATTTATTTATGAGTATGCTACGTTTACTATCTTATTATATATCTAAACATACTTATTGACTGACATGTCAATTATTATTTGTCATGTCAGCAAGTATATTTAAATAATAGATAAGAGAGAAACTAGTATGATTCCTATTTTCTTTACATAAGATTCGATTGCCAAGTATTGGGAATGAAGCCTATAAAACGAAGGTCAAAGCTTGAGTTATCAGACAAAAGAGAGTGGGTTTGGAGATTAATTCTTACATACCTAACTTTACACATTCCTTTTTCGACTCATATTCTGAAGTTCCAACGAAATCTCCATTTCTCAACCTTATATTTTTGACTTCCTAAGAACTCAATGAATTTTCAAGAATTATTTGAGAGCATTTTCATTTTTTAACCAAAAATAATGGAATTATTTGATTTCAATGACTTTAATTCGACCTTTCATAATAACTTTTTTAAGAAAATCATGTAATCTTATTTTGTCGCCCATGTTTTTCTACTCTACAACTCAAAAGTTTTTTTTTTTTTCCCCTACAAAAAATAAATAAATAAATAACGTCAAAATATAACTATTATCCTTCAAAAGAAATTTTGACAATTTGAAATGTACTCAAATTAGGGTTGTGCCTCAAAATCTACTCCAAATTTTATATAATCATAAAATCATTAAATTAAATTACTTGTAATGTCTTTAAATGTGAAATAATTGAAATGAAAAACACAATGTGCATATAATGGAGGTTATGGGGGTGGCAGAAAATCAATGCTTTCCTTGACTCTAATGAATTCCAAAAATAAAAGTGACATAGTTTAGATTCAATGAACCTCTTATTAGTCACTAAAAATTTTATGAAAATTACAATCCAACTCGAATCTTTCATTCCACATTATACACTTTTTGTCGCGTTATGATGTAAAATTTATCCGCTTAATTTTTCTTTTAAGTCACCCTAAAAGTTTTGTAAGTGACTTGATGCATGTGTCGGTAGAATAAAGAATAGGTTCTAATCGGTTAAAAATGCATTCGATTCAAGTTATGACATGTAATAATAAAATATAGTAATATTACTTCCTAAAAACTCGTAGACCAAATCAATGTCACGACCCAAATGTATCGGAGAAAATTGAATGTCCGAGCACACGATTTAAGATCTTTTTTTTCTTTGTCTCACCACTAAAAGTAGGCTCATCTCCCACATGTTTGTACAATTCAAGTATAAAAACTTTACTATTGCGGTTAACCTACTACAATGATGTCTTTTCGATAAAAAGAAATAGAGAAACTTCACTATTCATGAAATAAATTAATAATTCTTAGTTAATTTATTTTATGAGTAATGCTACGTTTACTATCTTATTATATTATCTAAACATACTTATTGACTGACATGTCAATTATTATTTGTCATGTCAGCAAGTATATTTAAATAATAGAATAAGAGAATAAACGTAGTATTATTCCTATTTTCTTGTACATAAGATTCGATTGCCAAAGTATTGGGAATGAGAGCCTATAAAACGAAGGTCAAAGCTTGAGTTATCAGACAAAAGAGAGTGGGTTTGGAGATTAATTCTTACATACCTAACTTACACTATTCCTTTTCTACCTCCATATTTCATGAAGTTTCCAACGAAATCTCCATTTCTCAACCTTATATTTTTGACTTCCTAAGAACTCAATGAATTTTCAAGAATTATTTGAGAGCATTTTCATTTTTTAACCAAAAATAATGGAATTATTATGATTTCAATGACTTTAATTCGACCTTTCATAATAACTTTTTTAAGAAAATCATGTAATCTTATTTTGTCGCCCATGTTTTTCTACTCTACAACTCAAAAAGTTTTTTTTTTTTTTTCCAAATTCAAGAACCCATATCATTTAACTTGACCCTTACGTCTCTCTCTCTCTCTTACTCTATAAATATTGTTTTCTCGTTTTCACTACCATGGAGAAAATGAGCACTTCAAGACTAGCTTTGTTAATCATTTTCTGTGCGTTCTTAATAGGCAATGCAGCCCCCACAGAGGCCAGAAAACTCAAAAACAGTGAGATTCCTTCATTGGGTTATCACAATTTGATGATGCTTTCAAAGATTTATGCCCCACCCTATATCTCGAGTGCTGTAACACACCCTCGTCTGCAGTTTCAGGAGTCTGTCCCAAGCCCTGGTGTAGGCCACTAGACATGTTTTCATTTCCTTTTGTTTGTGTTCTTCTAGACCCTTTTATCTGTTTTTACGTATGTGATGTTTGTAATTTGTGTTGATGATCCATGTTTCATAAAAAATACATCAACATTTGTAACTTAGAAGATAGTAATAAGAAGTTCTGATATCTCCTTTGAAGTCAATATCAATTTTGTGACAAAGTTCTATTTACTTGCACAAAAATATAATAATTAAACGCAAAACATCTATGTAAAATATGTTCATTTTAATTTATATCTCGGGTAGAGGTTTGAAAAGTACTCATAATTTTTTAAATCATGTGTAATATGAGAAAAAGAAAGTATTGCATATAGAGTTATGTTAGATTTATCTTTTAATTAAATACTTCAATCATACTTCATGACGTGACTCTCATTACTTAATACAGGTAATATCTTACTTTAATCATTTATAATTTATTTTAATTATCGTACTAATTAATAATTAAGATGTGAGCGTCAGATCAAGATATAAAATTATAGTATATAACTAGACGGTAAACTCAACTTATGTAAATAATCATCTTTATTTTCATATTGATATTACTCATATGAGAGGGTTTTTAATGCAAGAGTAGGAGAACTCCTTAGGCATGATGGGAATTAGGAAAATGGAAATCTAAAAATCAGAAAAAAAAAATATTTATTAAATAAAAAGAGAAATTTTAGAATTTTTTTTTTAAAATAAGGTTGTAGCCAAATAATTGCACTTGTTTCCAAAATAATTAGCTTTATCTAGTTTGATCCAAACACTCAAAAAATAACTATTTCACGTTCAAAATGGAAGTGACTTGAAGAAACCCCATCCAAACAAATGCTAGGTTTGGAGTAGGTTTGATTTTATATTGATTTGAATAAAAAAATATACAAAAAAAATACTTATTTGACACGTCAATAAATATATATAAATATTTAAATAAAATAATAAATATAATAATATTATTAGAAATTATGAATTAAAATTTCTAAAGCACGATCTTCATTCCTATTTGGCTCTATATAGCAAGCTTGGATAGCTAATTATGCTGAGTAGTTATCTCAAGTCACGACACCCCACCCAACAGATTTAGAAAAACACTCTTAAAATAGTTTCATAAACTACAAGTAGAGTTTTTTATTAAAACTTTTTCTAAATAATCATATGTCATATCATGATTATAATAAAATAAACACGCATAAAAATAGAAAGGTAGAAGCCATTTAACCCTTAAAATATTGAATTTTTTAAACTAACCCCTAGCGGGAAGTCGGTATGGGAGAACAGTCCCTCATTTCTTCTTTATTTTTTATAAATTAATTTAAAAAAATAATAAATAATATTGGATTTACTTAAAAATTTTATCACACGTTCACCACATCGTGGTGAGATAATCTGAAAATTTCGTGATTTTCTAATACTTGTACAATTTATTGTAATTTTAGTGAATTATTTTATAAAACTGAAATAAAACAATTATAATAAAATCATATAAGTGTTTTCAAATCACGAAAATTTTCAGATTATCTTTCCATGATTTGGTGAACATGTGGTAAAATTATCAAATAAATTCAATATTGTTTGTTATTTTTTTAAAATATCTCTCTTTCATTCTTCATTTTATAAATTAAATTTAAAAAAAATAGTAAAGGGTATTGGATTTATTTGAAACTTTTATGAAATCTTTGTCAAATTATAGGAAGATAATCGGAAAACTTTCGTGATTTTCTAACACTTGTATGATTTGTTAAAATTATTTTAAATCTTTTTCATAAAATAATTCACTAAAATTACAATATATCGTACAATTGTTATAAAATCGAAAAAAAAAATTAAATTATCTCACCTGATGTAGTGAACATGTGGTAAAATTTTTAAATAAATAAAAAATTATTTGGTATTTTTTTAAAAAATACTCTTAATTTCTTTTTCATTTTATAAATTAAATTTAAAAAAATACATTTAATTGAAAATTTTACATGTTGTCACATCAATCATAGATAGCTAACGTCAAGCATGCAATCAGATGATGCAAATCAACCTGAATATATGAAAATTATCTGAACTCTCTGGTTAAAAAATAAATAAAATATCGTTGGGTGTATATTCCCTTAATTCCTTTTTAATTTTATAAATTAAATTTAAAAAAATACATTTAATTGAAAATTTTACATGTTGTCACATCAATCATAGATACCGAACGTCAAGCATGAAGATGATGCATATCAACCTGAATATATGAAAATTACATGAACTTTCTAGTTAAAAAGTAAATTTACTAACTGTTGAAAATCCATCTCGTTGCTCTGTAATGTCGGTGGGTTTTGACAGTCGTGCTCGAGAGTCATGAGGGGAGCCACGTGCTCCAAATCGGATTCCTCTGCCATAAATTTCTCTGGGATATGGCAGTTGAGCTCGTGCGTCGGACATGGGGCCGGAGGAAAACAGCCCAGCTTGCTCGGAGGAGTCAAGAACGTCGTCGGAGGGTTTTGACAGTCGTGCTCGAGAGTCATAAGGGGGGCCACGTGCTCCAAATCGGATTCCTCTGCCATAAATTTCTCTGGGATATGGCAGTTGAGCTCGTGCGTCGGACATGGGGCCGGAGGAGTCAAGAACGTCGTTGGAGGGTTGACCGGAACTGCACTTTTGTTTGCTCTCTTGATCAGCCGACAAAGAACGTAATCGTTTTCCTGTATGAAAAAATCAAGTTCAGATCATGGAAATCATAGCTTAAAAAATATTCATAATTAATAATCAAATGAAAAGAAGAAAATAACCACTCTTGAGAAGTAAAGATTGCACGAACATAGATCCAAAAACATGCAAAAGATTTAAAAAAAACAAATTGATTTTAAAGCAACAAATCAAAAAACCTTGTTTTCAAAGCATCCATCCAATCGATATTCATGCATCACCCATCTATCTCTCATGTGTATGCCTTGTTTCACCATGAAAGTGAATTTTCTCAAGGATCCGGCATGCATCACGTCCCTGAACTGAATCTCAGTATCGCTCTGTGATTTCCACGTTCCGAATTCGGCAGTCCGATCGATTCGAGCTCCTCGGTTCGTCTTTTTCTTCAACTTTGTGAAACAATAAAGTGTGTTTTGGTCGTTGATCTCGCTATAAACTTTGTCCCAAAGCCCGACATGAGCATAAAGATCGATGTCGGGTATTGGAACGTCAAATATTTGTTGGCCTTGCGCTTTTCCGAAGAGATACTTGGTGACAAGAGTCTCGTCAGAAGGAGTAAAGTTGATGAGATTAAATGAACTCCAATTACCCTCCATTGTTGAGAGTCGTTCTCTAGTTAAAATTAATTCTTTATGTTGTTATAAATTGATATTAATGTTAGAATGATAAGGATTTATAATTCTAGTAGGATCTAAATTGTTAAACTATAAATTATATATTATGTTATTATCAGGTTTAAGTCAATATTAAAGTGATTTAATATAGTTTCAACGAACTTTGAAGTATATTAAATATAATATGGTTATATTATAATGTGTAGAAACACCAGGGGTAATTTACCAATTTGTGATGGGCAAACTGGTAATTTACTCAATTAGGTTAAATATAGGGTTATGGTCCCCAATTCACAATTGAATCATTTGTCTCTTAGAACCGCCATCATTTTATAGAGACATTAGAGATGACAATTGTCGAATTGGAAGATCTACGTACCCGATTTACGGTATTTTGCATTCAAACAATAGATCCGGGTATGTCCTTCTCGCTTTAACGATTTACTTGTAATTTCTAACGTATCGATTCAAGAACTGGGCTCTCGCTCTTTTCAAATTATGGAACTTATTCTAGATTCAATTACTCTCGTTATTTTTATTGAATCCAACAGTTAACCTTTCATAGAGTCAAAGATTAGATTATCTCCCTAAAAGACTTTCTGAAGCAAGATAAGACGGATGACTTCCTATCCTCTTATATTTATAGATTTTTTCAAAAACTGGTTTTTTTTTTTTTTCAAATTCGTTGCCATATTTTTTGAAATTGGGTCGACTTAAGATAAAAGATTTGTGGTTTTTTTCAATTTAAACACTATACTATGAATTTTTTTAAACCAAACTTTAAACTTAACAATTCAAATATTAAATTATCTAAACAAAACAAATCAAACGCGGATGGATGTTCGATCACTGTCTGTTCACTGTTCACACCTGAAAACAGACTGTCGATCTAAAACGAACGACATTAGATTTATTGTAATTAAAAAAAATATCAAACGATATTGTATTTATTTAAAAACATTACCACATGTTCACCACATTATGAGAAAATAATCTGAAAACTTTTGTAATTTTCTAACACTTGTACGATTTATTATAATTATTTTACGTATGTTTTATAAAATAATTCACTAAAATTACAATAAATCGTAAAAGTGTCAGAAAATCATAAAAATTTTCAGATTATCTTCCCAAGACGTGGTAAATATGTGGTAAAATTTTAAATAAATCAAAGATCATTTGCTGTTTTTTAAAAATATATCTCGTTTCTTGTGACGACCCATCTTTCAACGCATGTTACGGGACCACCCATTCTCCGCGGATCCTGGGGCTGACCTGGGTCGGAGGTGGGTAAAGCTCCGTGGATCCTGGGGCTGACCTGGGCCGCAGGGTTCTACCGTTGAAGGAGGGGCCGTTACGAACCCACATCGCTTGGGGAAGTACATGGAAATGAAGCATATGTAAGAGATTCCTCTCAACATAGCAAGACGCGTTTTGGAGTTCAATTGACAACGGATCCCATAAGAACTCCGAAGTTAAGAGGGTTTCGGCGAGAGTAATTCTAGGTTGGGTGACCTTCCGGGAAGTGCTCTCGCAAAACAAAGCCGTGAGGGGAGGATATTGGGCTGCGGTCCAATCCCCGGAGCGGACAATATCTTGCTGGGATGAGGGGTCGTTACATTTCTATTCACATATAACGAAAAAAATAACAAACAATATTGGATTTACTTGAAACTTTTATCACACGTTTACAACATTATGGGAAGATAATTTGAAAATTTTAGTAATGTTTTAAGACTTGTATGATTTATTATAATTTAGTGAATTATTTTATAAAATATACATAAAATAATTATAATAAATCGTACAAGTGTTATAAAATCAATGTTGAAGGGATAGATCCATGGAAGTAATTCCCCTCCATGTTGAGATATTCCAAACTTACGCAATCGCCAAGTTTACTAGGAATATTTCCAGAAAGTTGATTACCAGATAAATGTAATGAAGTCAATCTTTTTAGAGTACCAATTTTACCAGGCAATTCTCCACTAAACTTGTTGTCAAATAAATCCAGCATTCATCCTAAGTATGGAGTTTGTTTGTTTTTTTTTTTTACGAAATTATTTATCTATTATACTATACTTAAATGAATCTCATCTGTGTAAGTGGTGTAATTGTACTGTGTATATGAGTTCTGTCTAGGAGACTGAGTTTTAAGTAATACCATTTGTGACCCCTACTATACTTAAATGAATCTCATCTGTGTAAGTGGTGTAATTGTACTGTGTATATGAGTTCTGTCTAGAAGACTGAGTTTTAAGTAAGACCATTTGTGACCCCTCTAGCCTTTCCTAGAAACTTATTTGAAAAGATAATTATGTCTAGGAAATTGTCTAGTACAGTCTTTCCAAAGAATTATCCTGATCAGTATTCTCTACGTTTTAACTTTTTGTATTTTATTAATTTTGTTTGAAACATTTTTTTAGCGACAACAATAGATTTCAATTCAAATAGATCGATTGATTTAGATGAGAGATTAACTGATGATGCAGAAATGGATTGGTGTGCGGACGACACGCCTGCATATGGTGATGTACGAGCATTCGATCACCCAGATGCAAATGAAGAAATATTTGACTATTCGACCTCCAAAATGCTGGACGATGAGCTTCGAATACCGGTCGGCTCAAATGACGAGGAGGTAGAAAGTATACCGGTAAGAGAACTGTAACGACCCCTCATCCCAGCAAGATATTGTCTGCTCCGGGGATTGGGCCGCAGCCCAATATCCTCCCCTCACGACTTTGTTTTGGCGAGAGCACTTCCCGGAAGGTCACCCAACCTGGAATTACTCCCGCCGAAGCCCTCTTAACTTCGAAGTTCTTATGGGATCCGTTGTCAATTGAGCTCCAAAACGCGTCTTGCTATCTTGGGAGGGATCTCTTACATATGTTTCATTTCCATGTACTTCCCCAAGCGATGTGGGTTTGTAACGGCCCCTCTTTCAACGATAGAACCCTCCGACCCAGGTCAGCCCCAGGATCCGCGGAGCTTTACCCACCTCCGGCCCAGGTCAGCCTCAGGATCTGCGGAGAATGGGTGGTCCTCACAGTGGTCGTTGAAAGAGGAGTCGTCACAATCACCCCCCCTTGGGGGCCCAACGTCCTCGTTGGCCACATTTTCTGTTGGGTACAGGCTCTGATACCATTTGTAACGACCCCTCATCCCAGCAAGATATTGTCCGCTCCGGGGATTGGGCCGCAGCCCAATATCCTCCCCTCACGGCTTTGTTTTGGCGAGAGCACTTCCTGGAAGGTCACCCAACCTGGAATTACTCCCGCCGAAGCCCTCTTAACTTTGGAGTTCTTATGGGATCCGTTGTCAATTGAGCTCCAAAACGCGTCTTGCTATCTTGGGAGGGATCTCTTACATATGTTCATTTTCATGTACTTCCCCAAGCGATGTGGGTTTGTAACGGCCCCTCTTTCAACGATAGAACCCTCCGGCCCAGGTCAGCCCCAGGATCCGCGGAGCTTTACCCACCTCCGGCCCAGGTCAGCCCCAGGATCCGCGGAGAATGGGTGGTCCTCACAGTGGTCGTTGAAAGAGGAGTCGTCACAATCACCCCCCTTGGGGGCCCAACGTCCTCGTTGGCCACATTTTCTGTTGGGTACAGGCATCTTGATACCATTTGTAACGACCCCTCATCCCAGCAAGATATTGTTGCTCGGGGATTGGGCCGCAGCCCAATATCCTCCCCTCACGGCTTTGTTTTGGCGAGAGCACTTCCTGGAAGGTCACCCAACCTGGAATTACTCCCGCCGAAGCCCTCTTAACTTTGGAGTTCTTATGGGATCCGTTGTCAATTGAGCTCCAAAACGCGTCTTGCTATCTTGGGAGGGATCTCTTACATATGTTTCATTTTCATGTACTTCCCCAAGCGATGTGGGTTTGTAACGGCCCCTCTTTCAACGATAGAACCCTCCGGCCCAGGTCAGCCCCAGGATCCGCGGAGCTTTACCCACCTCCGGCCCAGGTCAGCCCCAGGATCCGCGGAGAATGGGTGGTCCTCACAGTGGTCGTTGAAAGAGGAGTCGTCACAAGAACAAATCTCAATGAGATTTTATGCAGGTAGAAAATATGGTTCTTTAGAGGAACTTAAAGACGAAACATACAAATATTTTTTTGAAAACAGTTATGGTATTAAATTCACTAAAAGTGAAAGAAGTCCACTGACGGCTAAAAGTGGAGATGGATGCAGGTGGCGACTGCATGTTTCGTTGATGCAAAATGAGCAAACGTTTCAAATAAAGAAATTGATCGACTCTCACTGTTGTTCGAGGCAAGTTGAAAATCGACACGCTTCAACAAAATGGATGGCGAAACATTACCTGGACAGGTTCAAAAGTCACCATACTTGAGGCATCTCATCTATTATCGAGACAGTGAGGAATGAATTCACCATCGATATTTCACCAAGTCTTGCCACAAGAGCAAGAAGCATACCTCGAACCCTCAACGAAGGTAAGTGCGACGAACAGTATAGGTAACTGTGGTCGTACGCAGCCAAAATATTCAGATCAAATCCAGGCAGCACAGTAAAAATTTATGGAAACCCAGTGGGCTCTAATCAATCCAAAGATTCTATATGTGCATGGCTGCTTGCAAGACTGAGTTGCTGAAGTGTGGGAGACTCGTTATCTGCTTGTATGACTGTCATCTAAGGTCATGTTCCGACCAACTACTCACAGCCGTCAGTGTTGATGGAAATGATGGAATCTACCTTGTTGCTGTTGCCAACGTCGAATCTGATTGTGCAGACTCATGGAAATGGTTTTTGCATATATTAAAGCATGACCTCAACACTGAATCGGGCCGCGGTTGGACACTTATTTCAGATCGACAAAAGGTATGATGTATTTCTATATGTTATTTCAAATTTTGTGGCATTGGGGGCTTAATATTGTTTTATTGACGCTATTGTTCGTGCAAATATCAGGGGTTACAGATAGCTGTTAGAGATTAATTCACACATGCTGAACACCGCTTCTGCCTCCGGCATATGTATGCGAATTTCAAAAACTATTTTCGAGGCAAAACATACAGAAATGCGATGTGGAATGCGGTCAAGGCACCTATTTCGAGCATAAAATGCAGAAATTACACCGGCTATGTCTGGAAGCCCACGAATGGCTTCGAGCAGAAGAGCTGAAATATTGGGCTAGTTATGTCTTCTCTCCGAATCCCATGTGAGAACTGGGATTGAATAATCTGTGCGAGTCATTCAATGTACTTTTTTTGTCAGTCAGAGACAAACTGATCCTGACCATGTTCGAGATGATCCAAACACGCTTGATGACTCACATCATGAAGAAAGATGAGAAGCTGGCCGATTCGAATGACATCTTGTGTCCCAAAATAAGGACAAAGCTTGAGAAGCTAAAGAGTGCATCTGGAAATTGGCATGCAACGTTTGTGGGAGCTACACGATTTCAAGTCCACTAGACATGTTTTCATTTCCTTTTGTTTGTGTTCTTCTAGACCCTTTCATCTGTTTTTACGTATGTGATGTTTGTAATTTGTGTTGATGATCCATGTTTCATAGAAAAACATCAGCATTTGTAACTTAGAAGATATTAATAAGAAGGTCTGATATCTCCTTTGAAGTCAATATCAATTTTGTGACGAAGTTCTATTTACTTGCACGGAATATAATAATTAAACGCAAAACATCTATATAAAATACGTTCATTTTAATTTATATCTCGATTAGAGATTTAAAAAGTACTCAAAATTTTTGATATCATGTGTAATATGAGAAAAAGAAAGTATTGCATATAGAGTTATGTTAGGTTTATCTTATAATTAAATACTTCAATCTTACCTCATGACGTGACTCTCATTACTTAATACAAGTAATATCTTACTTTAATCATTTATAATTTATTTTAATTATCGTACTAATTAATGATTGAGATGCGAGCGTCAAATCAAGATATAAGATTATAGTATATAACTAGACGGTAAACTCAACAATAACTTTACGTAAATAATGATCGTTATTTTCATATTGATATTACTCATATGAGAGGGTTTTTAATGCAAGAGTAGGAGAACTCCTTAGGCACGATGGGAGTTGGGAAAATGGAAATCTAAAAATCAAAAAAAAAAAAATATTAAATAAAAAGTGAAATTGTAGAATATTTTTTTAGAAATTTTTATTTTAAATAAGGTTGTAGCCAAATAATTGCTCTTGTTTCCAAAATAATTAGCTTTATCTAGTTTAATCCAAAATAACTATTTCAGGTTCAAAATGGAAGTGACTTGAAGGATCGCCCCGTCCAAACAAATGCTAGGTTTGGCGGAGGTTTGATTTTATATTGATTTGAATAAGAAAATATAAAAAAGAAATTATTTATTTGACACGTTAATAAATATATTTAAATATTTAAATAAAACAATAAACATAATATTATTATTATAAATTATGAATTAAAATTTTAAAAGCACGATCATCATTCCTCTTTTGCTCTATGTAGCATGCTTGGATGGCTAATTATGCTCCGTAGTTCTGTCAAGTCACGACACCCCACCCAACAGATTTAGAAAAACACTCTTAAAATAGTTTCATAAACTACAAGTTGAGTTTTTTATTAAAACTTTTTCTACATAATCATATATCATATTATGATTATAATAAAATAAACACCCATAATAATAGAGAGGTAAAAACCATTTTAACCCTTAAAATATTGACTTTTTTAAACTAAACTTGTAACACCCGGTATTTTTGCCATGTAATTATTTTCTCGAATTGTATAAGCGGGATCAGTATTAACTAATGCAATGAATGTTTTGGTTATCTTGTTGGATTAGTTAGAGGAAAACTAAACTAAGGTGGAACTAAAACAAATCAACTATCTAGTTTGGTTAAGATAAAATGGAGGGGCTGTTTAGGTAAAGATTGTGGTAGGTGGGAAGGAACCAATATGCCATCGACACTTGGCAACTTGCTGAACAAGACATACTCCACTTCCTACGTAAAACCCTCTTCACTTCCCCGCTTCTTCTCTTCTTTCTCTGCTTTCTCTCTTCCTGGCGACTAAAACAAAGTACCAAACCCTGTTTCTCCTGCATTCTTCTGTTTCATTCAGCAGAAAGGTAAGCATCTACTCACGCTAGCAAGTTTGGATAAGTTTAGTGTGAGTTTTACTGAAGTTTAGGGTTAGGGTATTTAGAGAAAAACTCACTGTCTTTGGATGAAAACACACCGATTTGTTTTCTAAAGGTTTGGATGAGTTTGAAACAGATTCTTCTAGCTTATTAGTTAACATTGGCGGCTTGCTCATTTTCTGAATGGGCATGTGCAGGTTCGTGCATTACCAAGAAGATCAGAACACCAACTCTGCAGCAATCAGGTAAGTTCATACGTATAGGTTTGGCCCTTAAGGCCCTACAATACGGAGGTACTAAGTTTTGGTTCGGGTAGTTAGGTTGTAGGTTAAGTTTTGAGTAAAATCTGTTCTGTCTCATGTCTACTTTTATTCTGCTGCCTGTACCTGTTAAGTTCTGCACATTATCTTATTCATGCATACACGTTTTTCTCTGAAAGTCATGAAAAGGTTTTCTGCACACGGTTTGAAGTTAAGTAAGATAAAACCTGTAATGTAATGTATGGTTAAGTGTGGACGAGGACTGGCATCTTGTCATGTACTCCTGTTATGTCCTGTTGTGGCATGTACTCCTGTTGCGCCTGCTCCTCTTCCCACTTATACCTTCCTGTCCAGTGAAATGTAATGTAATGTTCATGTATTTGAAAAAGATTCATGCATAGCACGTTCATCATTCTGCATTGTATGTTCTTGCTGAGCTCTAGGCTCATAGTTGAACTCCCTGTTGTAGGTACGGATCCTGTAAACGAGGACTTTGTGCCTCAAGCTGATGATGATCTGATGTAGTTGGTGGTTCGAGCTCTCGGGGTGGTTGCTGCAGCAAGACAAATTTTGTCCCGAGGTTAAGAATTTAAAGTAAAGTCTGTGTCTGTAGACCCCTTTATGGGATTTTGGTGTTGTGTTTTACAACTCTGTATAGCCCTGTGTTTTGTTTAAAAACTCTGAATGAAATTCTGTTGGATATATAGTGTATTGATTCTGGTGTTTAAGTTTTCAAAACTGCTGTATTTGACAGTTAAATTATATTCTAAAGTATTCTGGGATTGTTTGGGATATTTTCTGTTAGTCTCTGCATAGATGGTCTCTGGTATTAGAGCCAGCCATGCTGTGTGATTTTTATTAAGTTTCTGTCATGTTCTCTGTTTGTGTTCAAAAATCCAGTTTTGAGCCGTTTTGAGAATTTGAAACTCATATGTCTTTTGTTTTTCAGCTCTCTGTTGGTATGTCTTTCTGTTGAAATTGTCGGGTTTCTGCCTTAAAACTATGTCTTCCGATTTCATCTACCGGTTGACGTCATCCATCTTCCGGCTGACGTCATCACCCCCTGCCGATTCTGCCTGCTGCCTATATCTGCCGATGACGTCATTACATCTTCCGATGACGTCATCACACATCCGATTCAGCTTTACTCAGCATCTGTCGGTTGACGCCATCACCTTCTGCCGGTTACGTTTGTTGTTTGTATCTGCCGGTTGACGTCATCACCTTCTGCCGGTTACGTTTGCTGTTTATATCTGCCGGTTGACGTCATCCATCTTCCGGCTGACGTCATCCATCTTCCGGCTGACGTCATCTGTTTTGTCTTAATCGACACCTTTCGTCCAGTATAGTTTACATCCACTGATAGTCTTAATCTTCCGGCCACGTCATCTGCCGATGCCTTCCGCCAATTTGTTTAGTTTTATTTTTCATTTCTTCTGCTTCTCTTCTGTTATTCACTTTACATTCCGACTTTGTTCACTGTCTTTCCTGTTTTCATCTCAATACAGAGAGTGTTCTCCTCCTCTATTTTCCTGTTTTATTCTGTTAATCATTTCTGAAATCCAGCCAACGGTATCCCGTTCGTTTTAACTTTAGAGAACTCTCTCGTTCTCTCTCTCCCCCTGTAAACGTTTTCTGTTAACTGTCCCAGAGTGATGGCTCCGATCCCGGACCCTGATCGGGTTCGGTTTTGGGCTGTCACAAAACTTTAAATTAACAATTCTAACAAATCAAATCTTAAACTATTCAAAATCTCACAAATCAACCTTTGACGGGAGGTCGGTCTGGGAGAACGGCCCCTCGTTCATTCTTTATTTTTTTATAAATTAATTTTAAAAAAATAACAAACGATATTGGATTTACTTAAACATTTTACTACATGTTCATCACATCATGATAAGATAATCTGAAAATTTTCGTAATTTTCTAATACTTGTACAATTTATTGTAATTTTAGTAAATTATTTTATAAAACTGAAGTAAAACAATTATAATAAATTATACAAGTATTTTCAAATGACGAAAATTTTTAGATTATTTTTTCATGATGTGGTGAACATGTGATAAAGTTTCAAATAAATTCAATATCATTTGGTATTTTTTTTAAATAACCCTCTTTCATTCTTTATTTTATAAATTAAGTTTTTAAAACAAAAATAGTAAAGAATATTGAATTTACTTGAAACTTTTACGAAATCTTTGTCAAATCATGGGAAGATAATCTGAAAACTTTCGTGATTTTCTAACACTTGCATGATTTGTTAAAATTATTTTAAGTCTATTTCATAAAATAATTAACTAAAATTACAATATATCGTAAAATTATTATAAAATCACGAAAATTTTCAAATTATCTTACATGACGTTGTGAACATATGGTAAAATTTTTAAATAAATAAAATATCATTTGATATTTTTTTAAAGGGTAAAGTGCAATTTGGCCCCTACAACTAGGTGAAATAAGCAATTTACACCGTAAATTTGGGTAAAGTGCAATTTGGCTCCTACAACTAGGTGAAATGAGCAATTTACACCGTAAACTTGAATAATAGGCAAGAACAACATTAATATATTGATAATGAACAATATGACTCATACTGTCATATTTTCTATAAAAAAATAACATTTTTTCACTTATTCATTTTTTTTTCCGAAATGCCCCTCACTGGACCGAACCGGATCAGACCGGTTCAGCTAATTCCACTCTTATTTATTTATTTTTTTAAATCTTATTTCTCGAAAAAGAGAAGACAGATGAATAGAATTAAAAAAAAATAAAAAATCAAAGTGCAATTAGTTGAACCGGTCCGGTTCGGTTCTGTGACAGCCCAGAACCGAACCCGATCGGGGTCCAGGATCGGAGCCGTCACTCCGGGACAGTTGACAGAAAACGGTGACTATTTTTTTTTTAAACAGGGAACAGAACACTTACAAACCTTAAAACCTCACAGAGAGAGAGAGTTCTCTGGGGTTGAAAGCGAAACAGATTTCAGTAATGGACAGCAGAAGAGAAGAAATGGCAAAGAAGATAATTAAACAGAATAAACAGGTAAAAACAGAAAACATAAACGTAAGGCTGGCGGAAGACATCGGCAGATGACGTGGACGGAAGATGAAAGCAGCAGAAGGAAAATAAACGTAACTGGCGGAAGGCTTTAGCAGGTGACGTGGCCGGAAGATAAGAGCAGCAGATAATATCGGTATATGAGATGACGTCATCAAAATGAGAGTGACATCATCGGAAGGTGTTAATAAAACTGGGCGGAAGATGTCGATTAAGACAAAACAGATGACGTCAGCCGGAAGACGGATGACGTCAACCGGCAGATACCAACAGCAAACGTAACCGGCATAAGGTGATGACGTCAACCGGTAGATGCTGAGTAAAGCTGAATCGGATGTGTGATGACGTCATCGGAAGATGTAATGACGTCATCGGCAGATATAGGCAACAGACAGAATCGGCAGGAGGAAATGACGTCAGCCGGAAGATGGATGACGTCATCGGCAGATGCAGATAGCAAATGACATCGGAAGATGAAATCCTAAGGCAGAGACACTGATTTGGCGGTGGATACACACTTAAAACAGCAGTGAACCTGACCGGAAGATGCAAATTAAAAAAAGGGGCAGGAATTTGGCAACTTTCAACAGAATTACACACAGACCGAGAGGGTAAGAACAGAACACTTAAACGTCTCAGATTCTCAAACCATTTTAAAACATGGTTCTTGAACGAAACAGAGAACTTAAAACAGGAGGCATAAGGACTTCAAACCCTCAAACCCAATTCTAATTACAGTTTTAAAATATGTCAGAAGCTAGGAAACTTAACAGAAATTCAGGAAGAACAATTGCAAGGATTACTCCAAAACCAGAGACAATCCATGCACAGATTTTCAGAGAATATCCCAAACAAATTCCAGAATACTCTAAATTACAAACTTAACTGTCAAATACAGCGGTTTTAAACATCAAAACAGAATCTATACATTGTTTCAAAATTTCAGAGACAGTACAAACGTAACATATATTTACAGAAGCTCCCAAAACAGAAGTTTTCCACAGGACTTTTGACACAAAAACCAGAATCTCATAAGACTCTACAATACCGACTATTTTAAAGAAAACTTGAACCTCAGAGCAGGGTTATGTCTAACTGCAGCAGCCACCCTGTAAGCTCGAGCCACCAGCCAATCTATTCATCAGATTGAGGCACAAAGTCCTCATGTTCAGATTCAGTACCTATATCAGAGAGTTCACCTATGAGTCTAAAACTCAGTAAGAACATAATACGGATGCAATGATGCAAAATGTTATGCATGCAGATTTTCAGAAATGCGGTGACAGAGCAGAACATTCAGTTTCAGTGACAGAAGAATTAAGTGGGGCTTATAGGGGAGCTGGTTCAGTAGGTGCACTATCAGGCACAGCAGTTTTCAGATTCCCAGGGAGGGATAAAACCAGAAGGTCCTTGCTAGGGACAGTATTTTCAGATCCCCAAGGAGGGATAAAACCAGAAGGGCCAGTCCCCGTCCCACACTTAACCTGGTACATTTCAGTCGGATTTTATCTTATTAGCTTCAAACAGTGTACAGAAATCAGTTTTGCATGGATTTTCAGTAAAACGTGTATGCATGACATACTCAGTGCCTGAACCTATAACAGCAGACACTCAGAAATAACAGGGCATATTATGAGACAGAAAACAGACAACTCAGAACACAAACTGAACAGAAGCTATAACATTTCTACCCAAAACTACCCGACAGAACAGGAACCCTAGTACCTCTGTGATGTAG
This sequence comes from Begonia masoniana, assembly GCA_022432975.1. Lineage (NCBI taxonomy): Eukaryota > Viridiplantae > Streptophyta > Magnoliopsida > Cucurbitales > Begoniaceae > Begonia > Begonia masoniana. The sequence goes on along the minus strand of CM039515.1, from coordinate 2,715,122 downwards.
GGCCATAAGGGCCAACCTACGGTTATTAACTTACCTGATTGCTGCAGAGTTGATGTTCTGATCTTCTCGGTAATGCACGAACCTGCACATGCCCATTCAGAAAATGAGCAAGCCGCCAATGTTAACTAATAAGCTAGAAGAATCGGTTTCAAACTCATCCAAACCTTTAGAAAACAAATCAGTGTGTTTTCATCCAAAGACAGTGAGTTTTTCTCTAAATACCATAACCCTAAACTTCAGTAAAACTCACACTAAACTTATCCAAACTTGCTAGCGTGAGTAGATGCTTACCTTTCTGCTGAATGAAACAGAAGAATGCAGGAGAAACAGGGTTTGGTACTTTGTTTTAGTCGCCAGGAAGAGAGAAAACAGAGAAAGAAGAGAAGAAGCGGGGAAGTGAAGAGGGTTTTACGTAGGAAGTGGAGTATGTCTTGTTCAGCAAGTTGCCAAGTGTCGATGGCATATTGGTTCCTTCCCACCTACCACAATCTTTACCTAAACAGCCCCTCCATTTTATCTTAACCAAACTAGATAATTGATTTGTTTTGGTTCCACCTTAGTTTAGTTTTCCTCTAACTAATCCAACAAGATAACCAAAACATTCATTGCATTAGTTAATACTGATCCCGCTTATACAATTCGGAAAAATAATTACATGGCAAAAATGCCGGGTGTTACATTCCACCCACCTTAACAGAAATTTTGTCCTCAAAATTTGCCTATGCAAAGAGGTCGGGATATTGGGCCTTAACATCTTCTTGTCTCTCCCATGTGGCTTCTTCTACGTTATGATTGCGCCACAAAACCTTCACTAACGGGACCACTTTGTTGCGCAACACTTTGACCGAAGTATCCAGAATCTGTATGGGCCTCTCTTCATATGTCAACGTCGGCATGATATCAAAGTCCACATGTTCCACGATCTGAGTTGGATCCCGTACACACTTTCTCAGCATCGAAACATGAAAAACATTGTGAACTCCATCCATTGATGCTGGCAACTGTAGTCGGTAGGCCATGTTCCCAACTCTCTTTAAAATGGAAAAAGGCCCAACAAATCTTGGCCTTAGCTTCCCTTTCTTGCCAAATCTCATCACGCCTTTGAAAGGTGACACCTTCAAAAACACCTCATCACCCTCAGCAAACTCTAAATCTCTTCTCCGATGGTCTGCATAGCTCTTCTGTCGACTTTGTGCAGCTTGGATTCTTTGCTTGATTGCCGTTATTACCCCAGACATCTGTTGTAGTATCTCGGGGCCGATAAGCTTGGTTTCCCCAACTTCATCCCAACACAATGGGGATCTACACTTTCTGCCATAAAGTGCTTCATATGGAGTCATGCCGATGGTAGCCTGATAGCTATTGTTGTAGGCAAACTCCACAAGTGGCAAATATCTACTCCAAGGAGCATGAAGTTCCAGCACGCACGCCCTTAACATATCCTCCAATGTCTGAATCGTTCTCTCAGATTGTCCATCCGTCTGTGGGTGAAACGCCGTGCTGAAGTCCAGTCTAGTGCCCAAGGAGCTTTTCAAGCTTTTCCAAAACCTGGAAGTGAATCTAGGATCTCGGTCCGAAACGATTGACACCGGAATACCATGCAGCTTGACAATCTCACTAATATATAGTTCTGCGTACTGATCCATGGAGTACGTTGTCTTTACAGGTAGAAAGTGGGCTGACTTCGTTAATCTGTCCACTATGACCCAAATGCTATTATGGCCTTTTGCTGTTCTTGGAAGGCCAACAACAAAGTCCATTGTGATGTTCTCCCACTTCCATTCGGGGATCGGGAGAGGCTGAAGCGTCTCACTTGGTCGTTGATGTTCAGCTTTGACCTGTTGACATATCATACAAGACTCCACATACTTGGCCACTTCATTCTTCATGTTCGGCCACCAGAAGTGAAGTTTCAAGTCTTGATACATCTTCGTGCTACCGGGATGTACAGAGAAAGAAGATGAGTGGGCTTCCGATAAGATGTGCTTCCGTAGTTCTTCGTCTTTCGGAACATACCATCTGTTTTTGAACTTCAGAATTCCATCTCCCGAATAACTGAAATCGGAAGAAGCCATTGGTACCTTGCCCACCATATCAGCCATCTCCTTTGAATTGGTCTTTTGGGCTTCCCTAATTCGGTCCAAGACGGTGGGCCGTAGGGTTAAGTCTGCTAGTATGGCCGATAGCCCAGAAACTATCTCCATATCAAACTTCTGGATCTCTGTCCTCAAAGGCAGTGAGATGGTAGCCAAGGCCGGTTGTACAGTAGACGGCGTCCTGCTCAACGCATCGGCTACCACATTGGCTTTCCCCGGGTGGTATTTAATCTCAACATCGTAATCCTTCACGAATTCTAACCACCGCCTTTGCCTCATATTTAACTCTTTCGGAGTAAAGATGTACTTCAAACTCTTGTGATCAGAAAACACCTCGCAAGATTGTCCATATAGGTGGTGTCTCCATACCTTCGGCGCAAACACAACTGCCGCTAACTCAAGGTCATGAGTAGGGTAGTTTTGCTCGTGGTTTTTCAATTGTCGGGATGCGTAAGCCACCACTTTCCCTTCTTGCATTAATACACATCCCAAGCCAATCTTGGACGCATCACAGTATACGCTGAATTTTCCGTCTTCAACTGGCAATACTAGTAGAGGAGCCGTGGTTAACTTTTGCTTGAGTGCCTGAAAGCTCTCTTCACATGCTTCAGACCACCTGAACTTGATGTCCTTCTTTGTTAAGCTAGTCATAGGCTTAGCTATCACAGAAAATCCCTTGATGAATTTCCTGTAATAACCAGCTAGTCCGATAAAGCTCCGTACCTCGCTTGCATTCCTCGGCCTTGGCCAGTCTCTTACAGCCTCAATCTTGGCCGGGTCCACAGATACTCCTTCAGCAGACACCACGTGGCCTAGGAAATTAATCTTGTTCAACCAGAATTCACACTTTGATAGTTTGGCAAACAATTGATGTTGTTTTAGAGTTGACAGCACAATAGCCAAGTGCTCCTCATGTTCCTCTTCAGTCCGAGAATAAACCAAGATGTCGTCGATGAAGACGATTACGAATTTGTCCAAGAACTCCTGGAATACCCTATTCATCAAGTCCATAAATGCCGCGGGGGCATTAGTCAACCCGAACGACATCACCAAGAACTCGTAATGCCCGTACCGGGTCCTGAAGGCAGTCTTTGGAATATCATCTGCTCTGACCTTCAACTGGTAATATCCGGAGCGCAAGTCAATCTTTGAGAATACCCGAGCCCCTTGTAGCTGGTCAAATAAATCGTCGATTCTTGGCAACGGGTACTTATTCTTAATCGTCAACTTGTTCAACTCACGGTAGTCAATACACATCCGTAGGGACCCATCCTTCTTCTTAACAAATAATACGGGAGCGCCCCACGGAGAGAAGCTAGGGCGTACAAAACCCTTGTCCACTAACTCTTTCAGCTGAGTCTTCAATTCCTTCAGCTCGATTGGTGCCATACGGTACGGATTCTTCGACACTGGTTCCGCACCTGGGTATACGTCAATTTCAAACTCGATTTCGCGATCAGGTGGTAACCCCGGTAAGTCATCTAAGAAAACCTCAGGAAAGTCTCGGACTACCGGAATATTTTGAAGTTCCACCTCACCTTGCCTTCGTACGTCTATTACATGGGCCAGAAATCCAATGCACCCTGACTTCATCAGCTGTTGAGCTTTTAAGGAAGATATAACAGGCATACGATGTTTCTTCGGTACCGCCTGATAAGAGAATTCTACTTCATTCGGGCGTTTAAACGACACTAGCCCGGACCTATAGTCGATGGTGGCATGATGTCTAAACAGCCAGTCCATCCCCAGAATGACGTCGTACCCTTTCATACCAATAACGATGAGGTTGGCGTACAACTTCTGGTCTTCTACTGACACTACATCACCCCGTATGACCCGCTCGGAGTGCATAAACTCTCCGGACGGTAGCATAATGTTGTAGGGCTGATCAGACAACGTACAACTAACCTTCTGTCTAACTACGAAGTCCCCCGACACAAATGAATGTGCGGCCCCAGTATCCCACAAGGTATAAGCAGGTACATCACACACCAAAATTGTACCTGTGATTGCTGTGTGCAAATCAGCATCATCAACATCCTCCATCATTGCAAACACTCTTGGCACGGCTTGACCTGTCCTGGTGTCGGGCATTGGGCAATCCCGAACAAGATGGCCTACTTTGCCGCATCGGAAACACTGGCCAGCAGCAAGCCTACATTCTCCTTTGTGAGGTTTCTGACACTGTGGGCATACTAAAGGCTGAGGAGCCCCCATTGGTCTCTTTCCTTTGTCTTGGTAGAGGATGGCTTCAATGGGCCTTTTAATGCCCCTGTTTTGTTGCTGTTGAGGTTGTAAATTCTGACCTCTTTATTGTTGTTGTTGCTGTTGAGGAACACTTCGAATAATCCCTCTTGGTGAATCTCTTTGTCTCTGGGACTTTATTTCTAAGGCCTCCAACTGATAGGCCTTGGCCACCACTTTCACATATGGTGCCTCATCAAAACCTCCATTTGTGATCCCTCGCAGAAGGTCCATCTTTAAACCTTGAATAAACTGGTGCACCTTGTTCTCATCAGTGGCCACCATGTGCGTTGCATATCGGGATAGTGACTCGAATTTCTGAACATATTCAGCCACTGACCCATACTGTCGCAGCCGAGAGAATTCAAGCAACTTTTCCTTCTTCACTCCTCGGTCAAAGTACTTCTCGTAAAAGATCTTCGTGAATCCTTCCCAGCTTAATGCCACTGTAGTTGACTGTACTGTGTCCCACCAAAATCCAGCGCTTTCGGTGAGATAAAATGTGGCGAAATTAACCTTCTTGTTGTCCTCCACTTCTGCATATTTGAACATCTTCTCCATTGCTCGAATCCAGGTTTCAGCACGAGTCGGGTCTGTAGACAATCCATCAAATGAAGGTGGCTGGAGTCGCCGGAATCTATCTCCACTATTGTCTCGCGGCGCATTATCACGATTGTTATTTCCATGGTTATTGTTTCTATCATCTTCTCTGGCCATCATGCGTTCAACTATGCGTGACTGTGCACCCAACAGTTCGGTTAGTCGGTCAATGGCTCGAGAGCTTTCGCTTGACTCTTCCTGATGTCCTCTCACCATTTCTAAGAAATCCTATAAACAGAATAACCTAACTTAATAAACAGAACTTTTACAGAAAATTTTTAAACACTTACAGTTGGTGGAGCGATCTCACGTGGCGGGTTGTGCAGTCAGACATTTCACAGAATCGATTTTAAAACCGTGGTCTCTGATACCACAACTGTGACAGCCCAGAACCGAACCCGATCGGGGTCCAGGATCGGAGCCGTCACTCCGGGACAGTTGACAGAAAACGGTGACTATTTTTTTTTTAACAGGGAACAGAACACTTACAAACCTTAAAACCTCACAGAGAGAGAGAGTTCTCTGGGGTTGAAAGCGAAACAGATTTCAGTAATGGACAGCAGAAGAGAAGAAATGGCAAAGAAGATAATTAAACAGAATAAACAGGTAAAAACAGAAAACATAAACGTAAGGCTGGCGGAAGACATCGACAGATGACGTGGACGGAAGATGAAAGCAGCAGAAGGAAAATAAACGTAACTGGCAGAAGGCTTTAGCAGGTGACGTGGCCGGAAGATAAGAGTAGCAGATAATATCGGTATATGAGATGACGTCATCAAAATGAGAGGTGACATCATCGGAAGGTGTTAATAAAACTGGGCGGAAGATGTCGATTAAGACAAAACAGATGACGTCAGCCGGAAGACGGATGACGTCAACCGGCAGATACCAACAGCAAACGTAACCGGCAGAAGGTGATGACGTCAACCGGTAGATGCTGAGTAAAGCTGAATCGGATGTGTGATGACGTCATCGGAAGATGTAATGACGTCATCGGCAGATGTAATGACGTCATCGGCAGATATAGGCAACAGACAGAATCGGCAGGAGGAAATGACGTCAGCCGGAAGATGGATGACGTCATCGGCAGATGCAGATAGCAAATGACATCGGAAGATGAAATCCTAAGGCAGAGACACTGATTTGGCGGTGGATACACACTTAAAACAGCAGTGAACCTGACCGGAAGATGCAAATTAAAAAAAGGGGCAGGAATTTGGCAACTTTCAACAGAATTACACACAGACCGAGAGGGTAAGAACAGAACACTTAAACGTCTCAGATTCTCAAACCATTTTAAAACATGGTTCTTGAACGAAACAGAGAACTTAAAACAGGAGGCATAAGGACTTCAAACCCTCAAACCCAATTCTAATTACAGTTTTAAAATATGTCAGAAGCTACGAAACTTAACAGAAATTCAGGAAGAACAACTGCAAGGATTACTCCAAAACCAGAGACAATCCATGCAAAGATTTTCAGAGAATATCCCAAACAAATTCCAGAATACTCTAAATTACAAACTTAACTGTCAAATACAGCGGTTTTAAACATCAAAACAGAATCTATACATTGTTTCAAAATTTCAGAGACAGTACAAACGTAACATATATTTACAGAAGCTCCCAAAACAGAAGTTTTCCACAGGACTTTTGACACAAAAACCAGAATCCCATAAGACTCTACAATACCGACTATTTTAAAGAAAACTTGAACCTCAGAGCAGGGTTATGTCTAACTGCAGCAGCCACCCTGTAAGCTCGAGCCACCAGCCAATCTATTCATCAGATTGAGGCACAAAGTCCTCATGTTCGGATTCAGTACCTACATCAGAGAGTTCACCTATGAGTCTAAAACTCAGTAAGAACATAATACGGATGCAATGATGCAAAATGCTATGCATGCAGATTTTCAGAAATGCAGTGACAGAGCAGAACATTCAGTTTCAGTGACAGAAGAATTAAGTGGGGCTTATAGGGGAGCTGGTTCAGTAGGTGCACTATCAGGCACAGCAGTTTTCAGATTCCCAGGGAGGGATAAAACCAGAAGGTCCTTGCTAGGGACAGTATTTTCAGATTCCCAGGGAAGGATAAAACCAGAAGGGCCAGTCCCCGTCCCACACTTAACCTGGTACATTTCAGTCGGATTTTATCTTATTAGCTTCAAACAGTGTACAGAAATCAGTTTTGCATGGATTTTCAGTAAAACGTGTATGCATGACATACTCAGTGCCTCAACCTATAACAGCAGACACTCAGAAATAACAGGGCATATTATGAGACAGAAAACAGACAACTCAGAACACAAACTGAACAAAAGCTATAACATTTCTACCCAAAACTACCCGACAGAACAGGAACCCTAGTACCTCTGTGATGTAGGGCCATAAGGGCCAACCTACGGTTATGAACTTACCTGATTGCTGCAGAGTTGATGTTCTGATCTTCTCGGTAATGCACGAACCTGCACATGCCCATTCAGAAAATGAGCAAGCCGCCAATGTTAACTAATAAGCTAGAAGAATCGGTTTCAAACTCATCCAAACCTTTAGAAAACAAATCGGTGTGTTTTCATCCAAAGACAGTGAATTTTTCTCTAAATACCATAACCCTAAACTTCAGTAAAACTCACACTAAACTTATCCAAACTTGCTAGCGTGAGTAGATGCTTACCTTTCTGCTGAATGAAACAGAAGAATGCAGGAGAAACAGGGTTTGGTACTTTGTTTTAGTCGCCAGGAAGAGAGAAAGCAGAGAAAGAAGAGAAGAAGCGGGGAAGTGAAGAGGGTTTTACGTAGGAAGTGGAGTATGTCTTGTTCAGCAAGTTGCCAAGTGTCGATGGCATATTGGTTCCTTCCCACCTACCACAATCTTTACCTAAACAGCCCCTCCATTTTATCTTAACCAAACTAGATAATTGATTTGTTTTGGTTCCACCTTAGTTTAGTTTTCCTCTAACTAATCCAACAAGATAACCAAAACATTCATTGCATTAGTTAATACTGATCCCGCTTATACAATTCGGGAAAATAATTACATGGCAAAAATGCCGGGTGTTACAGGTTCAGTCTAGTGAGGGGCATTTCGGGAAAAAAAATGAACAAGTGAAAAAATATTATTTTTTGATGGAAAATATGACGGTAGGGGCCATATTGCCCATTATCAATATATTAAGGTTGTTCTTGCCTATTATTCAAGTTTACAGTGTAAATTGTTTATTTCACCTAGTTGTAGGGGCTAAATTGCACTTTACCCAAATTTACGGTGTAAATTGTCAATTTCACCTAGTTGTAGGGGCCAAATTGCAATTTATTCTTTTTTAAAATACTTTTAGTTACTTTTTCATTTTATAAATTAAATTTAAAAAAATACATTTAATTGAAAATTTTACATGTTGTCACATCAATCATAGATACCTAACGTCAAGCATGAAGTCAGATGATGCAAATCAACCTGAATATATGAAAATTACTTGAACTCTCTAGTTAAAAAATAAATTCACTAAGTGTTGAAAATCCATCTCGTCACTCTGTAATGTCGCTGGGTTTTGACAGTCGTGCTCGAGAGTCATAAGGGGGGCCACATGCTCCAAATCGGATTCCTCTGCCATAAATTTCTCTGGGATATGGGAGTTGAGCTCGTGCGTCGGACATGGGGCCGGAGGAAGACAGCCCAGCTTGTTCGGAGGAGTCAAGAACGTCGTCGGAGGGTTGACCGGAACTGCATTTTTGTTTGCTCTCTTGATCAGCCGACAAAGAACGTAATCGTTGTCCTGCATGAAACAATCAAGTTCAGATCATGGAAATGATAGCTTAAAAAATATTCATAATTAATAATCAAATGAAAAGAAGAAAATACCCACTCTTGAGAAGTAAAGATTGCACGAACATAGATCCAAGAACATGCAAAAGATTTAAAAAAACCTTGTTTTCAAAGCATCCATCCAATCGATATTCATGCATCACCCATCTATCTCTCATGTGTATGCCTTGTTTAACCATGAACGTGAATTTTCGCAAGGATCCGGCATGCATCACGTTCTTGAAGTGAATCTTGGTATCGGTCTGTGATTTCCACGTTCCGAATTCGGCTGTCCGATCGATTCGAGCTCCTCAGTTCGTCTTTTTCTTCAACTTTGTGAAACAATAAAGCGTGTTTTGGTCATCGATCTCGCTATAAACTTTGTCCCAAAGCCCGACATGAGCATAAAGATCGATGTCAGGTATTGGAACGTCAAATATTTGTTGGCCTTGCGCTTTTCCGAAGAGATACTTGGTGACAAGAATCTCGTTGGAAGGAGTAAAGTTGATGAGATTAAATGAACTCCAATTATCCTCCATTGTTGAGAGTTGTTCTCTAGTTAAGATAAATTCTTTTTGCTGTTATGAATTGGTGTTAACCTTTCTAGGCAAAGATTGATTATCTCCCAAAAAGACTTTCTGAAGCAAGATAAGACGGATGACTGACTTCCTCTCCTCTTATATTTATAGATTTTTTCCAAATCTTTTTTTTTTCAAATTCGTTGCCATATTTTTTGAAATTGGGTCGAATTAAAATAAAGATTTGGGTTTTTTTCAATTTAAACAAGACCTTAGATTATAAATCATAACAATTCAAACATTAATCTATCTAAAACCTAACAAATCAAACCAGGACGGACGGTTGATCACTGTCCGTTCATTGTTCACAAAACGGACGGCCGATCTAAAACGAACGGTCGTCCGTTCACTGTTTACGACGTTACGTACAGACAAAACTTCATTTTATAAATTAATTTTTAAAAAAATACCAAACGATATTTGATTTATTTAAAAATTTTACGACATGTTCACCACTTTATGAGAAGATAATCTGAAAACTTTTGTGATTTTCTAACACTTGTATGATTTATTATAATTATTTTACGTATGTTTTATAAAATAATTCATTAAAATTACAATAAATTGAAAAAGTGTTAGAAAATCACAAAAATTTTCAGATTATCTTCCCAAGATGTGGTAAATATATGGTAAAATTTTAAATAAATCCAATATCATTTGGTTTTTTTTTAAAATATCTCTCGTTTCTATTCACGTATAGTGAAAAAAATATCAAACGATATTGGATTTACTTAAACATTTTATCACATGTTTAAAACATCATGAGAAGATAATTTAGAAATTTTCATGATTTTATAACTGTTGTATGATTTATTATAATTATTTTATAAAATAATTTACTAAAATTATAATAAATCGTACAAGTGTTAAAAAATTGATAAAAGTTTCAAATTATTTTCTCATAATATGGTGAATCTGTGATAAATGTTTTAAGTAAATCCAATATCGTTTGATTTTTTTTTAAATTAATTTATAAAATGAAGTTTCATCCATACGTGAATAGCGAACGGACGAGCGTTCGTTTTAGATCGGTCGTCCTTTCTCGGGTGTGAACATTGAAGGGGGGGTGATCGGTCATCTGTTCACTGTTCACGTATGGACAAAGCTTCATTTTATAAATTACTTTTAAAAAAATATTAAACAATATTGGATTTACTTCAAAATTTTAGGGAAAAGTTCAATTTAGCCCCCACTGTATGAGGTCAATGGTCAATGGCCCATAACGTTTATTTTTTACCCAATCAACCTTCATAGTTGACACCGTTTGCAATTCGACCCCTTCCGTCAATTTTTCCGTTAAATGCCCTTCAAAATTCTCAAACTATCATTTTCTCCTTCATTCCCTCCTCTCTCTCTCTCTGCCTTTTTTCCCTAAGATCCTACGAAAACTTCTAAACCACAAATGTGATGACCCGGATGTGTACGTATGAATACGACTGCGGGGCAAACCTCGAGTTACAGGGTGGATCCCGGATTCGAGTATAGGCAAATCTCGGGTTGTAAAGAGGAGGTCGTTACAATCCCACATCGCTTAGAGAAGTATATGGAAATGAAACATATGTAAGGAAACTCTCCCAAGATAGTAAAACGCGTTTTGGAGCATAATTGACAACGGATCCCATAAGAACTCTGAAGTTAAAAATGCTTCGGCAAGAGTAGTACTAGGTTGGGTGACTGACTGAGAAGTCCTCGCCAAACAAAGCCGTGAAAGGAGGATATTGAGTTACGACCCAATTCTCAGAGCGGACAATATCTTGCTGGGAAAAGAGGTAGTTACAAATGACATAAAAATGTTTATTACATTTTTGTTGTTTTAGGAAGTTTGACACTTACTTGAAAAAATTAACTCTTTGATTTTACTTTTAGAATGATTATATCATTTATTAGGTTTACGTGGTATATATAATGTTAAATGACCCGTATCAATCTTGAGTGAATTATTAAGCAATTGCAAAATATGTTAGTTTATTATCAAAGTTTACTTATTCGAGCGATTTAATCAATTTTGAGTCGATTTAGTGGCTTTCTTTTTTTGATGAAATTAAATACTCTAGGGTCGAAGCTGGAACATGTGATTAATGCTGCGAGATATCTCGTGTTTTGCTGTCGATTCGAGCATGGCTCATGAAACAGACTAGATAAGAGAGAAAAGAAAGAACATGATCGGACTGATCGTATTTTAACTGTGTTTCTACCATTTTAAATCCTCTGGTTTTTTCTATTACAGCAGAATATTCAGTGTCTGTCAAAGCATGTCAATTACAAAACAAAGAGTATACAACATTATGCTACTGTAAACCTCTCTTTCTCTCTAACCCTTTCTCTCTCTTCAGTCGCTCCATTTTTACAAAGTTTCAGAGCTTAAAAAGACTCGTAGAAAATCACAGTAGATCCTTCAGTGTTGTTCTTTCTACTGCAATAGGAATTTCCTGCAAAAATAGAAGAAACTACAGTTGTATAAATATATGCATGAAGTTTTTCACGTAAATTTTGTATTCTCATTTTTTTTTATAGTTCTGTTTTCCAAAAAGGGAGAAAGAAACTTACGTGATCAGTAGCATCAATATGAGGTTCATGAAGAGGCCTTCCTCTTTCATCATACAGAATAAGCCCGCTAAACCTAGGCAACTCACATTTCTCCCCCATCAGTATAGGCCTTTGCCACACCGGCGAGGCCGAGTTATGGCTCTGCCACCCCACCTCCAGCCCCCGAGCCTCCGTCCGAAGTAGTGGCTCCGGCCTATCAGGCCACTTATTGGGCCTACTCCACCGCACCGACCCCATCAACACCGTCTTCATCGTCACCAACCCCGGCCGCCCTTTGTCCCATTCCGATCCCATCTCGGCCGTTTCTTGCCCCGAGAGTTGCTTCTTCTGGGTCTTCTTTCTCAACAACGTGGCCGTACAGAGCCCGATGGCGAGCAAGGCTGTACAGACAAATAGAAGAAGAGCTTCTTGAGTTGAAAGCTTCCATTTATCCTCCAAATTCCACAGAGCTTCCATTGCTACTTTCGAGTAGTGAAGAAAAACAGCCCAAAGTGAAGAGAGAGGAAAATGGTTATACGAGAGACTGAAAATTCACGTGAGGTCATATTTCACCGCTGATTGGGTCAGGCATTTCGTCGAACAGGTGGAGGGCTCAGTTATTGTTGAAATCAGCCGTTGGATCCTTACTCACCGTAAAGAAAAATCACGGGCAGTTCATGATGGCACTAAAAACATTCCAAGTTTTTGCATTAGGATGTAATGTTCATTCAAATAAAAATCTTCATTATCATAAATTACAGATAATTTAAAGTACAGTAATAATAAGTTCAATCTCTAATATTGCCTGTCATTTGTTAAATAATAATTAAGATGAGTTTTATAATTAATTAAAGTATGATATTGGTAACATCGGTTAACGAACGTCGCATCATGACGTAAGATTAAAGTATAAAATTAAATGATAAAACTAGTATTATTCAATAATGAATTATATGATCAATGCATAATAATGAATAAGTGAGAAATAGAAGAGAAAACAAAAAAAAATGTAAAATAATATTATGATAGATTATTACAGTCTTACTGATTAATTATATTTTTTCGATTTAAACTCGTAAAATCAATAATAAATCGAATATATTTTTATTATGTGTACGACAACCTATGAACACATAGCATCTCTACTTTTTTTATAAGAATTTGTTCGATATTTGTTTTGTGGTATATGCACAATAATTTGTTAATTTAGATTATTAACAAGGTTTTGATTATGTAAAACTGCGACTGACTAGCTTGATCTGATTAAAGTGTTAGTAAAACGATTAATGCATGCTATTTTTATTTAACGTGTATCAAAACTTTATGTGAAAGCTCCACGAGAATAATATAATTCATAATTTTTTTTATCAAGTCATGACATTTTAATAATTTTGAGTGCTTATATCTCCACTAAGTTTATAGAATTATATTAAATGTTTAAGGTTTAGTTTCATATTGTTCTTTATATATTTTAATACTTTGCTAGCAATGAAATATTATTAAAGAATTACATTTCATGACTAAACAAATTTCAAACTATCATTCGCTAATAATCAAACTTTTTGCGATTGATCGCACTTGAAATAGGTGCAAAACACGTTCAAGAGCGGGCGACTTCAACTTCGACTTCACTCGATCGTCCGCAGTTAGAATGATGTAAAATGCACTGGGTAACAGTTGATCTCAGCTTCACGCGATCGATTACGCATAGGTTTAACAACAATGGTTTGCTTGTTAACATATGATAATTTAAAGTTTATTTTGTTAACAAATATAATTTAGGATAAATTTCATTTTAAACCTCAAGGTTTGAGATATTTTACAAATATATCATTCATGAATTATTCTTTACAACGTCACTATGAAAGTATTCTTATTCTAACAAGTCAACTCTTATCGGACATCAGTTCTCTACGAACGAGCGTCTGTTCTTAGTTTTAAACGTAGAACGAGCGTCCATTCAACAATTTTTGGGCACCCGTTCATCAGCACTCATTTTGGGACCTGTTCAAAGCAACGTTTTGGAATGTCTTTGGGAACGAACGTGCGTTCATTTTGGAACGGCCTTCCGTTTTCGAACACCTTCCAAAACGCTCGCAGAACGGGAAACAAAACGGCGTCCGTTCTTGAGAAATCACTAAGAACGAACGTCTGTTGTTTATTAAATTAATGTCTTTTGACCGACCCTATAAAACGACGATTCCGCAAGTTACAAAAATAGTGCTCGTTTTTTATAGGGTCGGGAAACAGACGTACGTTTAATAAACAACGGACGTTCGTTGCTCGTGACTTTTCAAGAACGGACGTTCCGTAGGAATTGACTTGTTAGAATAAGAATGCTTCGATGGTTACGTTGTGAATAATAATTTTTTAGTGACATGTTTGTGAAATATCATAAATTTTAGGGTTTAAAATGAAATTTCCACTATAGTTTTTTAAAGTTATATTTGTCAACTAGGTTTTTTTCCAAACTTCGGTAAAAAATTTACTAGGAAATTAAAAAATTATAAAATATATCTTTCCGGTCGTCTCAGGCTCTCAGCAATCGCCGGATGCCGGGTCGGATCTTTCTTCTTGCGTGATTTCCAGTAGCGAACATTCCGTCTGTTTTACTTCACTCTGCGCGCCATTTTTGAGTCTTTTCCGTCGACGAAGTTGAGGTTTGTAGACCCTATTTACTCTTTGATCTGCCATTTTTACCACTTGTTTTGCTGCCCTGATGAAGCTAAATCTTCCACTTTGGAAGACGGCGCTAGAGTAGCTGTTGTTTTGATTACTTTTTTGGAGAAAAAAGCTTGCCTACTTGGACAATATTTGATGTTTGATTGTTTTTTGTATTTGATGTGGTCGGCGAGGAGCAAACTTGATGCTGTGTTCTTTAATCATCTCAGAACTATAAAACGATTGAAGTTTATGCAGGATTTCGTGGTTCAGTAAGAAATAGAGATTTTGGAAGGTTATGGTTGCAAACGTAAGCAGCTAGCAAATACGTTAAGTAGAACTCGCCTTGATTTGAGGACTGCAAGGGGAGGTTCACAATTGTTTATATGGGTCAAATGAGATTGCTAAACTGGGACAAACAGAGACGCATTGGTAGAACTTTATTGACACATCTTATGATGTATGAGATGTGATTGTTTATTCGAGGATGCCAGTTGCAATATAGTAATTTTCTTCTTCTTTCTTCATTTTCCAGTTACCTTAGTATGTTTGAGTTTCTTTATTTGGTATGATACTTTGTTGAATACTTTCGTAGAATATGCTGCTCATCATTATTTATGTGGTTTTCCGATGTCTACTAGATACATTGCAGAGGGCGTAGTTAATTTTTGAAGGAAACTATTTTTTTTACAAGGATAGAAATTATGTCAGGAAGAAATCGAGGACTGCCCCTTCCACCGAGAAGTTCACCTCACGCTGGTTTACCTTCTTCAATTCATGAACATCCCTTTGCCAGGGGCCTTGGACCACACTGCCTCATCCAACCTTTCTTCTCAAGGAAAGGAGAGAGCCACATTGTGGGATGCGTGGTAAGCCCCTTCCTCTTCATCCTGCAATCATTGAGCACAGCATCAAGAAATTCAAGGCCTCCTTGTCGATAACCAGAGGCTCGCTGCTACTCATGTTGCTCTTAAGCAAGAACTGGAAGCTGCTCAGCATGAGTTGCAAAGAGTAGCTCACTTTGGAGACTCCTTGAAGGCAGAGAAGATGTTCAAATGAGAGAATTCTACGAAAAGTCTCATTGAATGGAAGTGAATCTTCGTGGGATTGGGGCTATGCGGAATGAAATTTTCCAAGCTCAGACTGATGTCAAGGAATTAACTGCTGCAAGGCTAGGCCTCACAAGCCTGGTGCAAGAAATGACACAAGATTTGGCTAGAGTCACTGCAAGCTTGATCCAGTCAATGGAGCCACGTGATGATCCAGTCAAGTAAGTCATTTAATTTTTGAAGATATTGCCATTTTTGTACCCTTCCATTCTTGTGTTGAGAATATACTAGGGGGGATAATTTAGTATTGGTGTCTCCCTATACGAGGCTTTCTATTGTGGACCATGCAGATTACTGTTATGTAAAGTTGAACTAGAAAAGAGGTCATTTGTTGCACTGGCATGATTTAGGATACTACTGACATGATCCAGACCATTTATGAAAATCTAAAGACCATGTAGAGCTAGCAAAATAGCTACGTTGACCTCAAGACAAATCTTGAGGCATGAAACTAAGTCTCTTAAACCAAGGCTACATGCGATCATGGATCAACTATCCATTCTGCCAGTGCTTGTGCCGGAGGTGAAGTTATTTAGTAAAGAAACGGAACATCGAATGAGCATGGAACAGTCTCAACATCCCTCGGTAGAGCCACTGTCTTATGAGACGGAGCTGGTTAGCCATTTAGATGAAACAAAGTTGGTTCAGGCAGAGATGGTGACGGTTCAAACTAATAACAGAGGAAAGAGGATAGCTCGTCTCGACCAGGTTGTTCCCCGTGTTGATGAAGACTCCATAATGACGCTGCCATCAGAAGTGGTGGACGACAAGGAGGAAAATGAGTGGCTTGCCAAGTCGGTCCGTCATGAGCAGAACCAGAAAACAATCGAGGTCCGTCGACAGGCGTGGTTCGGCACCTCTGTTTGTGGTGTTTACTATAGGTGATCGGGCGATCTTCAAGAGCAGACGAGCGAGGAGATGCTTCTTCGTTGTCCTCCCAGTCAGAACGGTCGGCAAACAGAGGGGACAACTCCGATACTGGAGGTTCAGGTGAATGACGGCTGGGAAAAGAGACAAAGGAGCTTGAGCAGAGATCCTCGGCTTGATTGTCAGCGCGTAGAGGCAACGTCGGAGCTGTTGGTTGATCGGCGAAACATGGAAACACGATCTCCTCCGCTGGGGGGAGAAATGCAATGCCGGAACGTTAAAACCGGTGGCCGAACTTTGAGTTGATGCGCCAAGGGATGATGGCGATTTGGAAGAAAGGCTCGACTATGGGTGGGACTAACATCCTCGATGGTTTTTGGTGGGTATTGGCAACAAACTTTTCTCTGGCTGAGGCAGCTACCTCATTTCCAAAAAGTCAAATCCCACTAATTGTATGAAGAATTGGGCTGATCTTTGGGTCCAAGGAAGATGGGCCCAAAATTTTGAAAAACAACCTTGGGCTACATGGGCTGGGCTGGAAAGACTACAAAGGAAGATGGATATTTGAAAATGGGTTGCTCTGAACTAATGCTGCTGGAGGATATTATTCACTTGGGTTGGGCTGAGAAATTATAGTTTATTCTGGAGGATTTAATGGGTTGGGCTTGACCTACACTCAATTGGACTTTGAGTTTCAAGTCAGATCACTTGATGGGTTGGTCGGAAACTACTTTGCATGGGCTTCGGAGAAGACTGGCGATTCACGACCTTAGAAGACGAGGTCGATGTCAAGAGAGGAGTAATGTTGAGAATATATATTAAGGGGATAATTTAATAATGTTAGTTATATATTAGGGATTAATTATGTATTTTAATTAGGTTACTTTACTATGAGAATATGTTAGACATTGAATATTGTCTAAGGAATTTCTCTCTAAGAATAACCTATTTTCCAGGTATATCCCGTGGTTATTTCCGGGCTTGTTTTCCGCCAGAACCGTGATGTTTATTTTCCGTTTCATCTGTTCTTTTACTGTTTTATTGGGATGGAGTCATATTATGCTCGTCATCTTGCTTTGATCTTTTCGCGTGTTCAGGTCTCGTTTGGTAGGTTGATAATGATTCCTGTTGTAATCAATCTTTGTTAGGTTTCTTTCTTTTTCTGCTGCAATGAGTTTCAATTATGTTGTGAGATGATAGTTAACTTTTGGCCAACTGCTGCTTTTTTTCGTGTCCATGTCATACCTGATGCTTCATTGATGCATAACCATATAACTGAGTTTGGTGACAGATAAAATGAAGGTTGTTATTTGACATTGTTTGGATTAATTAGCCTAAGTTAGAGATAGTTGTGGAAAGAAAGGTTTCAAAGCGAGGATATCTGAATGTGGTGAACCCAGGTAGAACTTATCAGAGTCAAGATTACAATCAGGTCTTGGCTAAAGAGATTGAGAGTTTGAAGTTTAGAAGTCTTCTTAGTAGCTTATCCTGTAACTGCATGGTTGTTTACCATTTTTCTTTTCTTTTGGCTCGGCAAAAGTTGGACAGAAAGTCCCTTGAAGCATGTATTGTTTTAATTCTATACACTTGTGTGTATTTGCATTGTGTTAATGTGTTTGAGTATTTGTTTATTCCATGTAATATATGTACATAGATCAAACTCTTTGATCTTGGGGCTTGGTTCTCATTGCTTTGAAAACACTTTCATGCTACGTCGTTACTGTGAAAGATGTGTGTAGCTTTGTCCAAAGAGACGGGAGAAAAAGAGATTTTCCCCTACAATGAACCCAAGACATTAATGAAAACTATTTTTTCTCCAATTAGAGAGAATTAGACAAAAAGTATAACTCATCAAATACTTAAAGCTATAGGTCCACTTAGTAATAAAAAAATTAACGTTATCTTATAAATAACTTTTTAGAGATTTATCTTCAAATAAAATCTCATTGCGATAAATCTAAATAACCTAGCAAATAGTCTCCGAAGTAAAATTCTCTTATATCTCTTGTTCACAAAATAAACATCATTTATGATGCTCCCTATATTAACGTGAATTCTCATCTACTTGTTGAAAGAAGAAAAGAAGCGTGTCCACAACCATTTAGCCACTACACATTGGAACATAATGTGATTGTTAGTTTCGCTTTTAGCCTTACATAAAAGATAAAAATGTGACGAAGAGTTCTAGATGAATTCCTCTTCTGAATTTGATTGCCTGTATACAACTTTCCTTTCTCCAAAACCCAAGCAAAATCTTATATTTTGGATGGAACTCCTTTCATCTATATGAATTTGTAGAAAGAAAAGTTGATAAATGGAGAGATAGTGAGTTGAGAAAAGAATGATCTAAGATGAAAAATTAGTAGATGGCTCCGAAGTCATCTACGATAATTGCGGATATTCTCTCTTGGAGAAAAGGAACTGATAGCCGCCTATAGACTGTCCATGTTGCATAACTTTGTGTTAGTCATATCTCTTGGGAAGGTCAACACCCAAAGGTTATTATGCGGTTGAGTGTTGTAAAGGGGGCCAATAATTTGATTTTTGTCACGAGAAATGCAATAAAGGTTTGGAAATCTAACGCATAGAGGTGCATCTCCCATCCATTTTTCCTCCCAAAAGCAAATTTTGGTTCATTCACCCACTTTAAAATTAATGCAATCTTGAAAAGATGCAAAATAAATAGAAATTTTTCGATGGATTAGGAAAAGAGACTCAATTAGTTGGATTCATTGTCCAACCGAGCATTTGATTATCATATTTGCTTTTGATTACTATATGACTTAAAAGAATTGCGCTCCACGAGAAATTTGCAAAGTCATTTTCTCAATAACACTTTATTTTTAACTTCAAAGTTACCAATGCCAGACCACTTTGAAATTTTGCATCGATCACAAAATTTCAACAGACAAGATGAGGTTTAATGGCATTATCATTTCCTTCCAAAAAAAGCCTGACTAATTTATCAAGATACTGGCCACTTTGCAAGAAAGTTTAAAAAGAGGTAAATACTATGTTGGGATACTATCGATAACAACATGGATGGTAAGTCTACCTCCCCTTGAAAAACATCTGTTTTCCCACCCATCTAATCTCTTCCTCACTTTTTGAATCATAGGCTGCCAAAAAGAATAAGATAGTGGGTTACCTCCCAATGTAAGACCCAAATATGTTAAAGCCAACTACCTTTTCTACAATTAATCATTGTAGCAAATTGATCATCATATCCTCCTCCATGTTAATGCCCACAGGGTCACTTTTGTTGAAATTTAATTTGAGACCAAACTACAAAATAAATATTTTCACAATATTCACTAAATTTTGTACCTTTGTTCCATCATCAATCGAGAAAAGAATAGTTGTCGTCAACTAACTGAAGATGAGATACATGGATGACATCATGTCTTACTAAATCCTTCAATTAAATTTAGAGATTTGGCTTTCTCTAACATCTTTCGAAAAACATCACCAATAATTAAGGATAAAAAGAGTGAAAGAGGATTGAGCCCTCTAGTGGCTTGAAATTAACCTCAAGGGCAACCATTAATAAGAACATAAATTTGATGTATGAAGGCAGCCCGAAATCTACATTCTCCACCTACAATCGAACCCTTTCATTCGAAGGACAAAGTCTTAGAAACCCCAATCAACATGATCGTAAGCTTTCTCAAAATCAACTTTAATGACAACCTCTTTCTTCTTTTTTAGCTTTCTCAAAATCAACTTTATTGACAGCCCTTTCTTCTTTTTTAATTTGTAATCCTCTGCACTTCCATTAGCAATTAAGGAGAAATCTAAGATGTTCCTACTTGCAATCATTTGAAACCGTGTCACTAATGACATCCTTAATTCGAGAAGATAACACCTTGGCCATTATTCTATTTCTTGTGTAATATTCTCAATTTTTTATTTTTTTTTCATATTCTACATGCTGCAGCAAATTTTAACGAGATCCTATTTATAATAGAGTTAATCAGCTGGAGTAAATTGTCGGATATTCATATTTATGCACATTGAATATTTTCTCTTTGAATTTTTTTTTCTCTTTTCAAAATCGTTCTATGATATTGTTTAATGTGCCATTTTCATTTTTCTTGTTCATAGGTTGGAGAATGGAGCACTTGCCAGGAAATCCATTGCCGCTAACATCATGAGCTGGTTTCTGTATGTCCCGACTCCTGTGGTTTTGAACCCTCATCTGTTTTTTTCACTGCAAATGTGGTAGTTCTAATGATTATTTTGTTAATCTATGTCTTGTTTGACATCAATGGGTTGCCTCTTTTTTTTTTCATGTACTTTGAATGAGAGGAATGTGATCATTTTTGATAATTAATTGCTAAGCTTGGAGGATTTTAAGCTCTTCTTTCTTATACTCTGTTAGGTGTATTTTGAATGTTTGACATGTTTTGTTGCTCTCTTCATCCTTTTTCATACATTTCGCACATCACATTATATTACCAAGTGGGTTTCCATTGGATTATGTGTTTTCTAAGAAAAGCTGGTTTTGCTTTACTTATCGAATGTAGAGTTTTACACAACTAGATTTTTAGAACACAAAATATGGGTTCAGCTTGTGGAAAGGTGCATTTACCGATAAACCATAAAATCTCACTACATGTTCTTGGATTGTTAAATTGCTCACAAAAATGCTTTATATATATATATAGATATATATATATATATATATAAGCCTGGCAGCTTTGAATAATTTAGTTTGCAGTTTTTGTGCTAGATTTTAGGTTTTTGTGAAACTAGATGTGTAATTAGTGCTTCGGATTTTTTAGGGCAGTCCTGTTTGTTTTAACTTTATGACTTCATTGTTAGTTTAATCTACCGATGTTTTAGTTTTTTGGACAATGACTTGGTCAATCAGAACATCCGACGAAGTTTTTATTTTTGCAAACAATGAGAATATATTATGTTAATGAAGAAAGAAAAGGAATAGAAGCGATGCAAAGCTTGAAAGGAAGGATGTACAAATGGAAAAAATATCGTAGTTAGTTTTTCAGAAATCATGGTTTGGACTTTGAATTTTCTCAACAGTGTTTGTGTTATCTTGTTGTGTTTGTTTAGGAGAATCAAGACCTCCAACTCATTAACATTTTCATTTGGAACACTCCTCGACAACAGCTTCTCGGTGACAAATTTATTCAGATGGCTCTAAGCCAAGCCTGCTGTTATTTGTGAGTTGAATTTATTCAGGTTGGTTTCCACGGTTGGCTGCCCATTTGTACTAAAATAAGCTTGAAGAAACTCAATATGTAATAACATTAGCTAAAGTTAGTGAATCAGTGTCGTGTATATTTATTTTTGAAAAATGTACGAAGATTATTGGATGAAAACATCCCGTTTGAGAAGCATTTCACCGATTTTAAGTTTGTTTATTGAGAAGTCAATTATTATCGTCAAGTAAATGAGTTTATAAGATTAGGGGAAGTAACCCTTTGTTCGGACGGGGGAGATATGATCAAAGCAGTGCAAGTTATGATCAAAACAATGCAAAACCAACGTCTTAATATAGAATTCAGCACTTTCCCAATCAATTTTACTGAAATTTCTGTTTGTGTTCTGACCATCATGTTCAAAAAGTGATTTTAACTTTTATGAATTTACAGAATCAAAATTTGGAGTTCGAGGAAAATAATATAGTTTGCAGCGCAGAAAACGATGATAAGACGGTCTCTCACCTGCTCAGTTCAGTCTTGACTGCCATTTCCACCTGGATTTGTTTACATCACATCAAATTGTGTGTGATAGAGAGAGAGGGAGGAGATGGCGTCTTTGATTTCAGACCCATGTAGAAGTTTCCATGTCCAACCATGCTCAAACTCCATTTCAAGTCGTTTAGCCGGAACCAGACAACCACAGTTTCTATCGATTCCTCCTACTAGAATTACCCATTCTTCTACATTCTCTCCCGCCATTCGGCTTTTTGTAAGATCAGAGAATCCATCGCAATCACCACCAAATGATCCCTTTCGCTTTCAACCCAATAATTTCTTTCCAAAATCGAAGCATTTTGAGAAGCTAATACTTCATCCCATTCGTTGCGGAGTTTCTTCGAACAGCCAAGGTGCAACCGGAGATCGGAGTCTTCGGCAGTGGATTGAGTGGGTCGGCGAAGCTTTGTCGACGGCATTTCCGGTATGGGTAGCTTTGGGTTGCCTTCTGGGACTGTTAAAGCCAAGCTCGTTCAACTGGATCCAGCCGAAATGGACTGTCATGGGTATTACTCTCACCATGCTTGGTATGGGCATGACTCTTACTCTTGATGATCTTCGCGGTGCCCTTTCTATGCCCAAGGAATTGATTACTGGGTTTCTGCTCCAATATTCGGTTAGTTTCTTATTATGCCTGACTCTGGTTTTGAGTAGTTGAACGAATTGAAGATTGTCTAAACAAATTTAAGAAATGCCATTTTCCATCATTGCAATGCATCCAATATGAAGTATTTATGATCTTTACTTTGTTTATAATCTTGGGCTAAGAATCTTTGCTAGTTTTGGAATTCCATTGTCCTTTAAATGATCAAACTTATAGTTTATGATAAACCCACATCTATAGTAAGATTAGGATGCAAACTTTCTTGTCACAATCGTTGCAGGTGATGCCGATGTCCGGGTTCATCATCAGCAAGCTCTTAAATCTTCCATCCCATTATGCAGCTGGTCTAATTTTAGTTGCCTGCTGCCCTGGTGGTATGATTGTCTATGGACTCTGCTATACTCTTCTGCGTAAACACTCATTGATTTTCTCTCTTTTTTCTGCAGGAACGGCGAGCAATATAGTGACTTACATAGCACGGTTTGTCAATTTAATACGTGAAAAGTGATGATTTATTTACTTAACTCAATTCCAAGGGCAGAAGATGTGATAATTGTTATGTTTTTCTAGTGGAAATGTAGCACTTTCAGTGTTGATGACAGCTGCGAGCACCATATCGGCTGTGGTTAGTACATGACATTTCTCTCTATTCTTCTGCTGTCTGTAATAGCTTCTATGGATTGAAAAATGATCGAAATCGAAGCAATCCCAAATTTCATTTTGTCCAATTCCATTGAGCATGTTAGTCTGTCTTAAATTGGTTTTGGAAAATATTGCTACATCGAAAATTTTCAATTACTGTGCGAAGTGAAACTACGAAATTGCAGATCATGACTCCTTTTCTCACAGCCAAACTCGCCGGTCAGTACATAGCCGTAGATGCCGTTGGATTGTTACTATCGACACTTCAGGTCAACTTCATAAACTGAATTTCCTCTTCTTCTTCTTTCCTTTGGCTGTGTAAGGATATTGTGCATCATTAATTGTTTCTGTTATGGTGGAGTTCTCTTTTCTCAACTTGCAATTTTTCGTTTTTAATATAAAGTTTCTTATCAAACTATGTATCTTATTGTCAAATGTAATATTAAATCATATCAATCCAGGTTGTGCTCATTCCGGTCCTTGCCGGAGCCTTTCTGAATCAATATTTCCAAGGCATTGTTAGACTTGTTTCGCCCTTGATGCCGCCCATCGCAGTTGCAACTGTGGCAATTTTATGTGGAAATGCAATTGCTCAGAGTGCTTCTGCAATTCTCATGTCTGGAAAACAGGTTGTTCTTGCTGCCTCTTTACTCCATGCTTCGGGTTTTTTCTTCGGCTACGTTCTTTCGAGAATGCTTGGTCTTGATGTCTCGTCTTCTCGCACCATCTCCATTGAGGTTGGCATGCAGGTTAGTCCATAAATCTTTGCTTAAAAAGTACGTTATTATTATTATTATTTTTGGATAAAATACACTTTTTACCGGAAAGATTTTGCAATATTTCTTAGTTGTGTGTTGGTACATGATCGAAAAAATAACTTGCTCATAACGAAAGGAGAAAGTCGATTTAAAGCATTAGTTTATGATGAAATTTGTCACAAAATCTAAATAATAGTTAAAGGTATCTTGATTCTTATAGTGATATTATGTGATTAATATGTCTTATAATTTAGAATTCTGTGCTGGGGGTCGTCCTTGCGACGCAACACTTTGGAAATCCTTTGACTGCCGTACCGTGTGCGGTTTCGAGCGTGTGCCACTCCATATTTGGGAGTATCCTTGCCGGAATCTGGAGGCAGACGGACCCAGATCTAGCCTGACTAGGAAGTGGATGTGGTTTTACCCATTTGGGTTTATTATGCTTGTTTTCTTTGTTAAATTTATCTTCGCTTGTGATCTTGTTTGTATCAGTACTTGAAATTAACTATTTTTGTTTTTAATTGATTGACTAGGTTTGGAATCTTTAATCTTCTCCTTAGAGTTTGTTTCATGTCAGGGGTGGTCGGCAAAACCAGCCCGAACCCAAGAATCTAACTGGCTCGGACTCGTGCAGTTCTGTCCGCTTCAGCCCGAGAACAATAATAGAATAGTAATATATTATAAATAGTTAAAATTATACATTGCTTGTGTTAATTAATAAATGATATGCATGTGACAAAGACATGTTGTAATAGAAAATTAAAAGTATGCTAAACAAATTCTCATTAAATATTCATTATTTTATTTAGTTCTTATGATTTTAAGGCATTACTATCCTCATGGATTTGTGAAAATAAAAAATAAAAAGCTTGAAAATGAATTAATTTGATCAATTTTTTTTTTCAAATAAATAATTATAGTTAGTTTATGATTGTAATTTTTTTCATTAAATCGTTGAAGTTTTAACTTTACTTTTAAGAGTAATGATAGATTCATCTTTAATTCTGCGCTATAAACTTATATTCTGATATGACAATTGTTGTCTCTTATTAATTTGTGTATTAATTAAGATAAATTATAAATATTAAAATAAATAATTAATTGTAGTGGTTATGATCGCTAAATTAAAATTATCAAAAAATATTAGCAACTTTTTTTATTGACGTTATTCATCAAGAATAATGTTACGTTACCTTCTTATTCTACGGATGTAGAATAAAAAATTATTGGGATAAAAATATAATAAATTAACTATTTATTACATTCATTACACAAATCATTGTTTGACACGTCAGCATGTATTTTAATATGGTAGAATTAGAAAGTAAACGTAACATTACTCTTACTCTATTCATCAATGTCAATATAAATTCTCACTTAAATTAAAATTTGGCAATTTAATTAGTCTTCAATTAAATCAAAATTTTTAAGTAAATTAATTTAAATATAATTACCGAATCAATATATTCAATACACTAATGTACTTGAAAAATATAAGTAAATTATATAATGGAAATATTATCAGGTAATATATTTTTATTAAATTTAATAACATAATTAAGTTAATTAATTATCAATAAAATTAAAATTAAAAAAATAAAAAATAAAAAATGAAAATTAGTAATATAGTTTAATTTGGCGGGGGCGGGTATTGGCAACTGAAAATGTAAAAGGCGTTCGAATGTTTTGGAGGAGAAAAATGGAAGAACAAAACAATTGTTTGATTCCCGCCATAGCCAGACCTTCGAATTGTGAAAACTCCGAGCTCTCTTCTTCCCGGGTTTTATCCAATTTCAAATCAATGTAAAAACCCAGTTTCGCATAAGCTAAATCTATGTTCAATCTTCTTCATTTTTCCGATTCATCCAGAAATAGAGAGAAAACTATGGATACCCATTTCCATAGCCTACCTCCTCTCAAACGATTCCGCATTCTGCAACATCAGCGAGAAGAATTCAATGGAGAACGAAGATCGGAACTAGGGCTAGCCGATAGCTCCGTCGACTCGCTTTCCCTTCCGGCGAAGAAGCGAAAAGAGCCTCGAGAATCGACTCCTGCGGATTCTGCCGCCGCCAGAACTGCTGCTCGCACCTCCGCCTATTTCCTTCCGGCAAAAAAAAGGATATGGGCCGTTCAGCCAGATTTCGCACTCGAACATGGTTATCTACCATTTGATCTTAATATCGAATATCAACCGCAAATAGAGGAAGAAGTAGAAAAAATATCAGCAAAAGAGACCAGTGATGAGAAAGAGGAAAAGAAAACCCCATCTCCTGCCTATGAAATTGAAGAAATCGATCGAATCAAGGAATGTAAAGAATATGAAAAGGAAGCAAACGAGGAAGAAGAAGATGACGGAATTCTCTGTGCAGTTTGTCAAAGCACAGACGGAGATCCATCAGATCCAATCGTCTTCTGTGATGGCTGCGATCTAATGGTCCACGCTTCCTGTTATGGAAACCCATTACTGAAACAAATACCAGAAGGCGACTGGTTTTGTGCCCAATGCTCATCCTCCCCTAAAGCTTCTGAAAATGGCGTCTCTTGCAGCCTCTGCCCAACCAAGGGAGGAGCAATGAAGCCAATGAAAGACGGCTCATGGGCTCACATCGTGTGCGTCCTCTTTGTGCCAGAGGCCTTCTTTGAGGATCCAGAAGGGCGAGAAGAGATCAATTGCTCGGCGATTCCCCAAAAAAGGTGGGACCAGAAATGCTACATCTGTAAAAGCGGGAGTGGGTGCGCTATTGATTGCTCTGAGCCGAAATGTAGTTTGTCTTTTCATGTTACTTGTGGGTTGAATGAAGATCTTTGTATAGAATACAGAGAGGGGAAGAGAAAGGGTGCTGTCGTTGCTGGTTTCTGCAAACAGCATTCTGAACTTTGGAATAAGGTAAACATTCTGAACTCTGGTTTTGAAATTTGATATTGCTTTGTTTCAAATAATGATTTTGTTCAAATGGGTTTGTTTTGATTGCAGCAACAACATACTGGAAAATTCAAGATTGTGGCTAGACAGTAATAGTCGTAGTAGATTGGACAATCTTCCAAAAACTGATAGCAGATGACAGTTTCTTAGTTAAAACATTTCATTTCAAATGTAGAAGTTTATTGGATTTTGAGTTCAAGCTCAGTCTGGTTCTGATAGGTTTCCTTGGGACAAATTATCTGGGTCTGACTCTTTCATAACAGGTGCTTCTCCATTGTTTTATGGATTTTAACTCTTTTTAACTCATGGCTGGTCCTTAAATCAGACCTAACCCAAAGATTTCTAATATTTTGGGCTCGGGTTGTTGTTCAAGCAATAATTATTTAGTTTTATATTTTGTGGTAATTTGTTGGCAATATTATGCAAGTTGATATAGTCAACCTTTTGAATATATCATAATTGTACCTCAAAGCCGTCCCTAGGAGTGTTATGTGGCCGCCCCCTATTAGTTGGAAGAAGACGATATTGCATGAAACAAAGAAAAAGCTTAACAAGCCCCATCACATTTCTCTAGTACACTTGCCTTGAATTCCAAGTACATATTTTTGTAGGTCATCGATGTTGCCATGATGGTTAAATATGAACACAAATGTTAATGTTCAACTTCTTAGAAATGAAATATTTATTTCGTAAATCTTTGTTTTTAGGGTTTTTTTCAAAAAAAACCCTAAAGTAAGGGTTGACAGTGGAAAAACCCTTAAAAAACACTGTTCATCGAGAAAAACCTCGATGTATTGAAAATATTCAATTTAAACCTGGCAGGGGGGGTGAGGAGTACGTACTCGGTTACCGAGTACGGCCGGTCCAGCTGGACCGGCCGTACTCGACTCGTTTTTGCAAATTTTTTGCAAATATTGAAGGCCAAGTACGGCCTCATAGGAGGACCATGCGTCCTCTCCCTCGGTGAGTACGTACTCTCCCTCCCTCTAGCAGGGCGAGTACGTACTCTCCCTTGGCGAGTACGTACTCTCCCTCGGTGAGTACGTACTCTCCCTCCCTATATAAATTCCACCCCCGCTATTTTGAAATCACACCTCTCCTTTCTCATTCATCTCTCACGATTCTCTCCCTCTCTTCATTCCACTTATATTTCTCTCCTTTCTAATATTATTTTTCTCCACTTCCAGGTACATACATTATTTTTTTTATTGTTTATATGAATCTTTTTATTATTTATATCACAAATGTCGAAAAATATATGCATTATATTTGTGTTGTTTATATATATATTTTTATTATTTATATCACAAATGTGAAAGTATAAATATTTTAATTTAAGATTATTTATTTAAATAATTTCGAATAATTCTAATACTTTTTTAATACTTTTAAATATTTCAAATGTTTATTTATTTAAATAATAAATATTAGTAATATTTTTTTTCAATTATCGATATTTTTTTTTTCGTTTAGCGTAGTCTATACAGTTTAACTTTAAAAACTACATTGTATTTTCTCGCATGTCTCACCTGTCAATGCATTGATCCCGTTTAGGCCCCAAATAAGCGAACTATTCTCTCGCATGTCTCACCTGTAAATGCATTGATCCCGTTTAGGCCGATGTTCTCCAGCATCTCTTTGATGTCCAACGACTCCCAACCGCTAAAGTCTACATGCATGTAAAAGTTTAGTGAGCGTTTTCGCAGATCTTGCTCAAACTTTCTTTGGCAATCTTGGGACAAAAAATCCATGGTAAGGTCCTGTCAAATTCACGTAAAAATAAAATTTAATTTTTAAAGTTAAACTGTATAGACATGCGAGAAAATAAAATTTAGTTTTTAAAGTTAAACTGTGTAGACTACACTAAACGAAAAAAAATTATCGATAATTGAAAAAAAAATATTACAAATATTTATTATTTAAATAAATAAACATTTGAAATATTTAAAAGTATTAAAAAAGTATTAGAATTATTTGAAATTATTTAAATAAATAATCTTAAATTAAAATATTTATACTTTCACATTTGTGATATAAATAATAAAAATATATATATAAACAACAAAAATATAATGCATATAATTTTCGACATTTGTGATATAAATAATAAAAAGATTCATATAAACAATAAAAAAAATAATGTATGTACCTGGAAGTGGAGAAAAATAATATTAGAAGGGAGAGAAATATAAGTGGAATGAAGAGAGGGAGAGAATCGTGAGAGATGAATGGGAGAGGAGAGGTGTGATTTCAACATAGCCGGGGTGGAATTTATATAGGGAGGGAGAGTACGTACTCACCGAGGGAGAGTACGTACTCGCCAAGGGAGAGTACGTACTCGCCCTGCTAGAGGGAGGGAGAGTACGTACTCGCCGAGGGAGAGGACGCATGGTCCTCCTATGGGGCCGTACTCGGCCTTCAATATTTGCAAAAAATTTGCAAAACGAGTCGAGTACGGCCGGTCCAGCTGGACCGGCCGTACTCGGTAACCGAGTACGTACTCCTCACCCCCCCTGCCAGGTTTAAATTGAATATTTTCAATACATCGAGGTTTTTCTCGATGAACAGTGTTTTTTAAGGGTTTTTCCACTGCCAACCCTTACTTTAGGGTTTTTTTTGAAAAAAACCCTTGTTTTTATAATCTTCAAACTTTAATCTATATGTTGTTGTCATCAAGACAAACTGATTGTGAAATATACTTGTTTAATAATTGACCGACTCTCTAATTTAAAGAATGTAGTTTTTTATTTATCTTATGAGATAGAGTTTAGACAACTAGTAATTATATATTGAAGTTTTATATTATATTATATATAATTTATAATTTAATCGTATAATTGTTACCTTATATGTAAAAATTTCATTATATTAAAATTCGATGATAGGTTTGGAGCTAGCGTAAATTGAAATTAATTAGACGGTAATGAAAATTGTGACATTAGACATGATTCAAGCAATGACGCAAATTACAACTTCAAACTTACAATAAATGTTAAGTGATCTTAGACCAAATTTCACATTTTTTTTTTTAAGTTTATGAAAAGTTATAATTATTTCCTTGACATTTTCAACTTCAACCCAGGAAGCTTTTTACTTTCCCACAATCATTTCTTCTTTCTTCTCGTTCTAAGACACCCATTGCCATAAGCAAAGACAAATCGAACCAGGTTTTGATCTCTTCTAGGGTTTTTCTTTTTCTTACGGTTCAAGTATCTGTTCATGGATCAGAAATATGGACTTTTATGATTTTCTCGATCGTAGATCAAATCAAACCCACGTGTTGTCTTTCCCATCTTCCTCTTTCCTCCACTTTCAATTTCATTCCATCCGAACACTATAAATACTCCATCTAATTCTCAACATTAGATCACAAACACAATCGTTCAAAACCTTCACTTACCCGTTTTCCAACTAAGCAAGATATTTCTCTTCGTTGCAGTAATCATGTCGAAGACATCAATCATCGGTGGAAGTTTGAGCTTCTTCTGGTTATTAATGGCGGTTCTTTCTGCAGCTCAAAACCCCGCCGTACTAGACACCGACGGCCAAGCTCTTCAGGCGGGCGTCGAGTACTACATCAGCCCGGCTATCACGGACTTCGGCGGTCGCTTCACTTTGATCAACAGGAACAACTCTTGTCCGTTGTACGTCGGGCAAGAGAACGTCGACGGTCCGCCAGGATTGCCGGTGATCTTCACGCCGTTCGCGGAGGGAGAGACGGTGGTCAGAGAGCAGAGAGATTTCAAGATCGTATTCTCAGCTGCAACAATATGTGTCCAGTCGACGGCGTGGAGGGTCGGAGAAGTAGATTCAACAACTCAGAGGAGACTGATCACGGCAGGAGAGCCAGGAGGTACCAGCATTTCTAATTATTTCAGGATCGTCAAGAACGAAGCGAACGGCCAGTATAACTTCAACTGGTGCCCAACTGAAGTTTGTCCGTTATGTCGTTTGAACTGTGGGTCCCTTGGCTCTATTGTCGAAAATGGAAAGAGGCTGTCGGCTTTGGACGGATCGGTGCTTCCAATTATATTTCAGAAGGCTTAAATAATTACCCCCGTCCTTAACAAATAAAATAAGATGATTTTTATTCATCTTTTGGGATTATTATTCAATAAAAAGGTTTTGCCTACTTGGTTTCATCAATGTTTCTATTAAACATATCGTATGAATAAAAATTATTAATAAATATAAATTTATTGTTTAATTTATAAATGAAATATATTTTACTATATTCTATCAATTTCAATGTTAATAAAAATAGATAATATTATGTTTACATTTTAATTGTGGTAAAATATACTGTTGATCCTCATGGTGTTGAATTTGTTTCAATTTGATTCTCACTTAAGTTTCGTACTTTTATTTTCGATTTTCAATGGTCTATTAGTCTATTTTCATTAATGTACTTAGTAAAAATGTCACGTTTCTTTATTTTTATTTATTTCATCATGTTTACACTACAAAAAATTAGCTAATTATCATTACTTGGTCAATCGTTTAGAAGGGTTCAGTCAATAACTAATAAAAATTAAGCCAACTAACTAAATTTTATTTTAGCTAATATTAACTGAGATGTCTTTGTTGATATAAGTATGATAGCTTGAATAAAAATAAGATATCTTAACGTGTGTTTTTTAATTTTTTGACGAGTTTAGTCGAAAAGAATATGAAAATATGAGAACTTAATTGAGAAAAATGCAATTATGAGGACCAAATTCAAACAAGTCCTAACTATGATGACTAATTGTGCGACTTTTAATTTTATACTTTAATTTTACATATTAACATGAAGTTTACAAGTCTTTCGTTCATTTTATCGACATAAGTGATATACTATGTATGTTTACAATATATCGTAAATCTCGACATGTACACTAATACCTAATTAAATTATCATAATAATAGTCAAATAAAAAAAATATAATAAGATGATTACTTGATAGAACATTTTTTATGATCTTGTGCTATGTAGGGTTAGGTGTTGATAAACATAATCGTCTTTATTTGGTGGGTCATCATACAAGTGTAATTTAGCTCATCACTAGAGTGGACGATAATGGTATTAAATTACAAAAGAATTCCAGTTTTCGTTGTGAGCCATTTGCAAACTTGAGGTGAGCGAGCCGGACTCTTATACTAGAGTTAATGGACCTTTCTTTTTTTTTGGCAGCATGTGGCCAAATCGTGACATAACCTCATTAATCGATGTAATAATAATTATTTTTGAAGTAGACATATTCTTTCATTCCATTTTTCAACCATCTTGTTGATTCAACTGAGGCTGCCCACTAATATTCCCCCACGTAAAGGATTTGGAATAAGAGATGTATATCAAAGACAAAAAAGAGTCGGCCATATTAATTTTCATATTTTTGGCTCTAGGAACTCAATGTTACCAAGCAGGCTTTCATGTTAGGTCAATTTTCTTATCTTTATTTCATCGTTGACTAGTTTTCCTTTTATGATTTTATGAATATTAATGACCATTAATATATGATTAGCGTGTTAGAACGTCGAACTCCAGTTCATTGAATTGGGTTGTATTTGACAAATTTCACTTCTTTTTTGCTATCTCAATATTTTATCGTCGAAAGTACTTCATTTTCATGAATACACACTGCAAAAAGAATTTGGGAATTGGGGTAGTTTTTTTAAAAACTCGAAAATCAATGCTATAGAGGTCGAGCTTATTGTCTTCCTTTTATAAAATCTTTTTACTTAGACCAGTGTCTAATTCTCAATTAATTTCGTGATATTCATTTTGGTCATCACAACATTAAGTAATTATATTATTGTCTCTACACACTTGGCTCATGGGTTATCTTTCTACATACTCCAATCCTCATAATATAATATGTATTTACACGTTTAAACAAATTTTATATAACGACAACAATAACATATAATACACAATATATGTAGATTGATAGATATAATTAGTTATATCAAAGAATTTTTATTTCTTAGATGTCTGCTCAATGGATTGGACCAAAAGAGTTATATCTGTGTGCTATTGATTTAAATTTTAGATTAAGTCTTTCACTACAAACGGAGCTTTGTGCTGGACGATCGAGTGTTTTTCAATGATTCGGTCGTTAGAATAGGTATTTCTGTTAGACCCGCCTCCGGATCAGGACAATAACAAAATAAAATATGCGATCTTGTTTAAATAACATGGAATAGTTTGTAGAAAAAAATAATTTTAATTCAAAAAATGGACAATGATTGCACAAGAACACATACATATAAACATTTTCTCTAATTTTGTTATGACTTAATGGTTCAAATTTTGGAGTTTTACTGTATAAAAGCATCTAAAATAACATGATCATATGCAAAACAATTTGTACTAGTTCAAGCCAAAGAAAAATGAAAATACAAAAAGAAAATATACTCGTAAAGCAATTAAGTAGAAACTTCTTATAAAAATGGATCATGAACTCTAAAAAAAAAAATATTATATGACAAAATTGAAAGTGTCATAAATTGGAGTAAGAACTTGAGTGATCATTTGATATCAAAACATATTGATTTTAAATATTAGTTGATCTGTGATGTATTAAGACACGGAAAAAAAAAATAATTTCCAAAAAAAGTGCACTGCACTTGTATTCAAAGTAAATTCTAAAAGAAATGAATTTCTTTTTACGTGTTGGTTGCTAACTTCTCAAATTTTGGTTCAATTCAATATATTTGATTTAACCCAGACTGATCTCACCTCTATTGGAGAGGATGTTGGTCGTTAAACCCTCAAATTTCAAGGTTAAATGCACCAAAAAAACAATCTTCAAGGATAAATGAACAAAAAACAAATCATAAGATGTTGGTTACAGGGAACGTCTGGATTTCCTGCTTATCTGGCCATCTTTTCAACCTATTCAATTTTTGGTCTGCTGATCTCAGGTAGTGACGATCAATTAAAACTAATTCCAATGCTTTACTATGACGCATAAACTGCAAAACACGATGAGATAGAGTAAAACTGAAAAAAGACCTCGAGTAATGATATCAAAAAATATCATAATAAAATTACTACAAGTGTACAGTACCAATATTAGGGTTGTCAAATCCACATGGGATATGTAATTTATTAATTTCATCTACTATTGCTCTAATCAATTATAATTTTGTTCAAACAAATAAAATACGATTTTGAAAAAATTGAAATAAGCAGCTTAAAAATAGATCAGCAACGAAACAACCTTTCATTCATAGAAGATCCCGAGAATTGATTTCACGATTATTTATCGTATTATTTATCAAACGAATGTTCATTAGTTAAACAATTATTTATAAATAGAAAATCTTAATTTGTTAAACTACTTCTCTCGAATGTGAAATTAATATTAGTTCATAAAATCACTATTTCAATATCTTCATAAAAATCGTTCTTTTAGTCATTTAATAATATTTAGTGGTTTTCTATTGATTTTGCAGACTTCTAACATTTCTAAAGTTGTTAAACTTTTAAATTGTGATATTCAAATCATGTTCAGAATTATTTCTCATGAGCGTCAAACCTTAAATATAAAATCATTCAATAAGTAGTTAGCAATTGAAAACATTAAAAGTAGAATGTCAAAAATAAATAATAATCTAATTAAACGATTCATCTCTTCTCCAATGTTAAAATAATAATCCAATTAAACGATTCATCTCTTCTCCAATGTTAGTTCAATATAGTCAAAAGAAAAGAAAATCAGAAAGTATTGAACAATAAGAACATCATGAAATCAAAGAGAAGAAAAAAGTAGAAAAAAAATATTCATCTATGATGTCACCATAATGACGTAACTCGTGTGTCAGTCCCCTCATTGGAGGTCGAAAATCCTCTATCGAAAGTTCTCCAAAATATGTCTCAAAGCTGACGAAGGTTCTCTTTTTCATACAGTAATGTTGT
The DNA here is from genome assembly GCA_022432975.1 of Begonia masoniana. NCBI lineage: Eukaryota > Viridiplantae > Streptophyta > Magnoliopsida > Cucurbitales > Begoniaceae > Begonia > Begonia masoniana. The sequence goes on along the minus strand of CM039515.1, from coordinate 2,680,088 downwards.
ATTTAAAGACTCCATTAAGATTTTCATAATCACCAAAAAACTCTTTAAAAATGGGTTGAGTTTTGTAATTTTGGTAAGCAAATCTAGTCTAGGGCCACAGCTCAAACGTTGACACTCTCCAAAAACTGGTAGCAGATGACAGTTTCTTAGTTAAAACGTTTCATTTCAAATGTAGAAGTTTATTGGATTTTGAGTTCAAGCTCAGTCTGGTTCTGTTAGGTTTCCTTAAGACGAATTATCTGGGTCTGACTCTTTACATAACAAGTGCTTCTCCATTGTTTTATGGATTCAAACTCAATTTAACTCACCACCCTCGTTTAATTCATGAATCAGACCTAACCCAAAGATTTCTAATATTTTGGGCTCGGGTTGTTGTTTAAGCAATAACTTTTTAGTTTTATATTTTGTGGTAATTTGTTGTCAATATTATTATGCAAGTTAATACAGTCAACCTTTTGAATATATCATAATTGTACTCAAAGCCGCCCTCTAATTGAAAGACCTTGTCATAAAAGAGAAGTTACCCACCCACGTTGTGTTCTTTTCGAATCAATAGTCAAGGCTTAATTTATTTACTATAAATTTCCTCTAAATCTGACACTAATGATATGAGATGTGACACTAATTACATGGTTGCGAAGGAAAAATATTAGTAGTTGTTGATTCGCGACAAAATTGTTTTAGGTTCACGTCTTAAAATTTTATTAGAGAATAAAAAATAATTATTTTTTTATAATCGTACAGCATCGCGTGTAATAGTTTTTTATTCTCTCTCGTATTTTACTTTGCATCAAACTTGATTTCCACTGGACATCCTAGGAGTGTTACGTGGCCGCCCACTATTAGTTGGACGAAGACGAGATTGCATTAAAAAACAAGAAAAAGCACGACAATTCTCTAGTGCACTTTCCTAGAATTCCAAGTACATAATTTTGTAGATCATCGATGTTGCCATGATGGTTAAATATGAACACAAATGTCAATGTTCTTCAACTTCTTAGAAATGAAATATTTCTTTTGTAAATTTTTATTTTTATAATCTTCAAATTTTAATCTATACGTTGTCGTCATCAAGATAAACTGATTGTGAAATAACTCTCTAATTTAAAGAATATTATATTTGATTTATCTTATGAGTTAGAGTTTAGACAATTAATAATTATATATTGATGTTTTACATTATATTATATAACTAAACCCTAATAATTTTATACTCCATCATTTCAATGAGATTGACTTTATGATATTAAATATACAATTTATGATTTCATCGTATAATTGTTACCATGTATCTAAAAATTTCATTATATTTGAATTCGATGATAGGTTCGGAGCTACCTAAAATTAAAATTAATTAGACGGTAATGAAAATTGTGACATTAGGCATGATTCAAACCATGACGCAAATTACAACTTCAGACTTACAATAAATGTTAAGTGATCTTTGACCAAATTTCACATTTTTTTTTTTTAAGTTTATGAAAAGTTATAATTATTTCCTTGACATTTTCAACTTCAACCCAGGAAACTTTTCACTTTCCCACAATCATTACTTCTTTCTTCTCGTTCTAAGACACCCATTGCCATTAGCAAAGACGAATCGAACTAGGTTTTGATCTTCTTCTTTGGTTTTTCTTTTTCTTACGGTACAAGTATCTGTTCATGGATCAGAACTGTGGACTTTTACGATTTTCTCGATAGTAGATCAAACCCACGTGTTGTCTTTCCCATCTTCCTCTTTCATTCCATCCGAACACTATAAATACTCCATCTAATTCTCAACGTTAGATCACAAACACAATCGTTCAAAACCTTCACTTACCCGTTTTCCAACTAAGCAAGAGATTTCTCTTCGTTGCAGTAATCATGTCGAAGACATCAATCATCGGTGGAAGTTTGAGCTTCTTCTGGTTATTAATGGCGGTTCTTTCTGCAGCTCAAAACCCCGCTGTACTAGACACCGACGGCCATGCTCTTCAGGGGGGCGTCGAGTACTACATCAGACCGGCTATCACGGACTTTGGCGGTCGCTTCACTTTGATCGACAGGAATAACTCTTGCCCGTTGTATGTCGGGCAAGAGAACGTCGATGGTCCGCCAGGATTGCCGGTGATCTTCACGCCGTTCGCGGAGGGAGAGACGGTGGTCAGAGAGCAAAGGGATTTCATGATCGTGTTCTCAGCTGGAACAACATGTGTCCAGTCGACGGCGTGGAAAGTTGGAGAAGTAGATTCAACAACTCAGAGGAGACTGATCACGACAGGAGGGTCGGCACATACAAGCGCTTCTGAGTATTTCAGGATCGCCAAGAACGAAGCGAACGGCCAGTATAACTTCGTCTGGTGCCCAACTGAAGTCTGTCCGATATGTCGTTTCAACTGTGGATCCCTTGGTTCTATTGTCGAAAATGGACAGAGGCTGTCGGCTTTGGATGGATCTGTGCTTCCTGTTATATTTCAGAAGGCTTAAATAATTACACGTGTCCTTAATAAATAAAATAAGATGATTTTTATTCATCTTTTGGGATTATTATTCAATAAAAAGGTTTTGCCTATTTGGTTTCATCGAAGTTTCTTTAAACATATCGTACGAATAAAAAATATTAATAAATATAAATTTATTGTTTAATTTATAAATGAAATATATTCTACTATATTATATCAATTTCAATGGAAAAAAATCCGTAATATTATGTTTACCTTGAAATATACTATTGATCTTCATATCGTATCGTTGGTTTCAATTTGAATCTCGTATAAGTTTTGTAGCTTTATTTTTTATTTTCAATGGTTTATTAGTTGGTTTTCATCAATGTACTTAGTGAAAATGTCATGTTTCGTTATTTTTATTTATTTCATTGTTTTTACGCTACTTAAAAATTAACTAATTATGTTTATCTAGTCAATCAATCATTTAGAAGGATTCAGTCGATGACTAATAAGATCAAGCCAACTAACTAAATTTTATTTTAGTGATAACTAACCGAGATGCCTTTGTGGATATAAGTATGATAGGTTGAATAAAAATAAGATATCATGATGTGTGTTTTTAAATTTTTTGACGAATTTAGATGAAATGAATATGAAGTTATGAGAACTTAATTGAGAAAAATGCAATTATGAGGACCAAATTCAAACAAGTCCTAACTATGAGCACTAATTGTGTGTTTTATTTTTAATTTTATACTTTAATTTTACGCATTGATGTGAAGTTTACAAGTCCTTTGTTCATTTTATCGACATAAATGATATACTATGTTTACAATATATCGTAAATCTCGACATGTAGACTAATATCTAATTAAATTATCATAATAATAGTCAAATGAAAAAAATATAAGAAGACGATCACTTGATGGAACATTTTTTTATGATCTTGCGTTCTGTAGGGTTAAGTGTTGATAAACATAATTGTCTTTATTTGGTGGGTCGTCATAGACATGTAATTCAGCTCAGCACTAGAGTGGACGATAAAGGTATTAAATTACAAAAGAATTCCAGTTTTCGTTGAGAACCAGGATCAAACATGCAAGACAGCTTAACATCGGATCAAACAGTGAGAATTTTGTTGACCCTTTTCGTCTTTTATGGATGCCGACATTGCAGCAGAAAATGGAGCAGACCATCTCTTCCTCCATTTTTTCTTCTTCGACCGCCATTTCTGCAACTCCTTATCCGCCATTGTCATCTTCTTCACCGAGCATTATGACAAACTGTGAAAACCCATGTTCTGAAACTAGCGAAAGTGCTGATTTCTGTCCGGATTACTCGAAAATCTCTCTCCTCCATCAGAAAGAAGAACACCCATCAATTTTCTTGCAGAACAAGATGAATTTGAATAACTCCATTCTGAACGGCAATTGCTACGAAGAGAGGGGTGATCCGGCGTTCCAGAGAGAGAGAAAGAGTGAGCAGAAAATGGAGCAGACCATCTCTTCCTCCATTTTTTCTTCTTCGACCGCCATTTCTGCAACTCCTTATCCGCCATTGTCATCTTCTTCACCGAGCATTATGACAAACTGTGAAAACTCATGTTCTGAAACTAGCGAAAGTGCTGATTTCTGTCCGCATTACTCGAAAATCTCTCACCTCCATCAGAAAGAAGAACACCCATCAATTTTCTTGCAGAACAAGATGAATTTGAATAACTCCATTCTGAATGACAATTGCTACGAAGAGAGGGTGATCCGGCGTTCCAGAGAGAGAGAAAAAGTGAGAGTGGGATAATTTGGGAATTTTGAAAAAATTTAACTCAAAAATCGACGAGAAGGTTTGAATTGCAAACGCTTTATACGTTATGGTTTGATTGGATTCAAAAAATACGTTAGGTACCAAATGGCCACTGACCCTATACGTTGGGGTCTAAAATGAACTTTTCCCTAATGTATAATTTATAGTTTAACAATTTAGATCCAACTAGAATTATAAATCCTTATAATTCTAACAATCTCCCACTTGGATCAAATTACAAACTAATCAATTACACATTATAACCTTATCCTTATGATATCAAATTTTGTTATCATCTAAACAGAGTATACTCTAACAATCTCGTCCATCAATTATATCAAATGCAGAACCAAAGCGGCTTTCGTCACAATTATCGTAACTAAACCTATCAATGATCACAAACACCAACATAACCAAATGACACAGATCAAATATGAATGTGTAGCATGGAAATTACATGTGATGTGATTTAACATGCCTATTTCCAACTGGTCCAACCAAAACTTTATTGAGATCATTAAAACTCAAATGCCAGAGTGAATTAAATGAATACCTCATAAAATGAATACTGCAGTAACCAAAATATTTATTACAAATATCTATAGAATAGAATCACATAAAAACAAATGACAGACTCCCACTAAACCTCAATATCTCCAAGAGATACAACCCCCATATGAGCAACATGCTCGTGAAAGACCTTGGGTCGTAATCCCTTAGTTAGCGGATCCGCAATCATGAAGTCTGTTCCAATATGATCTATAGATATTTGACCACTCTGAACTCTTTCCTTTACAACAAGAAACTTAATGTCTACAAACTTAGACTTTGAGAAGCTCCTATTGTTGTTTGAGAACATTACAGCTGACTGATTGTCGCATAAAATCCGAAGTGGTCTTTCAATACCATTCGAGATTCGCAATCCCGTGACAAAGTTACTCAGCCATAATGCCTGGTTGGATGCCTCATAACATGCTATAAACTCAGCTGCCATAGTAGAAGAGGCCGTAAGTCTCTGTTTGGCACTCTTCCAGGAGATAGCTCCTCCAGCTAAAAGGAAAATATAGCCCGATGTTGACTTCAAGTCATCTTGGCATCCAGCAAAATCAGAATCAGTATACCCAATGATCTCAAGCTGATCTGATTTCTTGTATGTGAGCATGTATTCTTTGGTTCTCTGTAAGTATCTGAGTACCCTTTTTACAGCTTTCCAATGATCCAATCCAGGATTACTCAAGTATCTACCCAACATGCCAACTATGTACGCAATATCCGGACGCGTACATACTTGAGCATACATTAAGCTTCCTACTGCCGAAGCATAAGGAATCTTTTGCATTTCATTGACTTCAAAGTCACTTGAAGGGCATTGGCTTTTATTTATTTTGTCTCCTTTGGCAACAGAGGTATCTCCTGGTTTACATTCTTGCATGCCAAATCTTTTTAAAACTTTCTCGATATAGCTCTTTTGTGATAATCCAAGTATACCTCGACAACGATCTCGATATATTTGGATTCCTAATACAAAAGAGGCGTCACCAAGATCTTTCATTTCAAATTTCTTTGAAAGAAATTTCTTGGTGTCGTGCAACAAGCCTATATCATTGCATGCTAATAATATGTCATCGACATATAAAACCAGAAACATCATTTTATTCCCACTAAATTTGTAGTATACACAATCATCAACTTTATTTGCCTCAAAACCATATGAGGTGACTGCTTGATGAAATTTGTAATACCATTGACGGGAAGCTTGTTTTAGCCCGTAGATGGATTTCTTTAATTTGCAAACTAAGTCCTTTGATTTATCCGAATCAAAGAACTCGGGTTGCACCATATAGATTGTTTCATCAATGTCACCATTGAGAAACGCTGTCTTTACATCCATCTGATGTAGCTCTAAATCAAAATGAGCTACCAATGCCATTATAGTTCTAAAAGAATCTTTCGTAGATACCGGAGAGAAAGTTTCCTTGTAGTCAATGTCTTCTCTTTGAGTAAAACCCTTAGCAACAAGACGTGCTTTGAATCTCTCAATGTTACCTTTTGAATCCCTTTTGGATTTAAAAATCCATTTACATCCGACGGGTTTCAAACCTGCAGGTAACGGGACGAGATCCCAAACGTCATTGTCCTTCATGGACTTTAACTCCTCATTCATGGCATCAGTCCATTTTTGAGAATCAGAACTCTTAATGGCTTGGTTGAAAGTGACAGGGTCATCTTCCACCTCACCAAGTTCCTCATGTTCTTGCAGGAATACGATGTAATCATCTGAAATCGTACTCCTTCTCTCTCTAGTGGACCTCCGTAATGGCATATTTTCTTGAGGCTGTTGAGTTTGTTCTTCAGAAATGACTTCCTGAAGAGGTTCAGGAAGTGATTCAACATTGTCTTTTTCATTATCCACTTGATCGAAGTCAATGGAAACCAAAGGAAGAGGAACAACTTCCTCTTCAAAGACAATGTCTTCCTTATCTCCCCTCACAAACTCTACATCCTCAAAAAATCGGGCATTTCCCGTTTCAAAGAATGTCCTTACAGTGGGATCATAAAATTTGTACCCTCTTGACCGTTCAGGATACCCCACAAAATAACAACTAACAGTCTTAGAGTCCAGTTTCCTTTCATTGGGCCTATAAGGCCTTGCCTCAGCTGGACACCCCCACACGTGTAAGTGTTTAAGAACGGGTTTTCGACCCATCCAACACTCATGTGGGGTTTTGTTAGCCGTCGCCTTAGTAGGTACCCTGTTAAGGATATAAGCTGCGGTCTTTAGTGCTTCACCCCAGAGGGATTCTGGTAAGGTCGAATGAGCAATCATGCTCCTTACCATGTCCTTAAGCGTTCTGTTCCGTCTTTCAGCAACACCATTCATGTTGGGCGAACCCGGCATGGTGTACTGAGGAACAATACCACACTCCTCTAGGTATTTAGCAAATGGTCTTGGACGTTGTTCACCTGACCCGTCATACTGACCATAGTATTCACCACCACGATCAGATCTGACAACCTTAATCCTTTTATCAAGCTGATTTTCCACCTCAGCTTTAAAGGCTTTGAACACGTCCAAAGACTGAGACTTCTCATGAATGAGATATAGGTATCCATAACGCGAGTAATCGTCAATGAATGATATGAAATAATGTTGACCATTCCATGATGCCGTAGGGAAAGGTCCACAAATATCTGTATGTATCAATTCAAGGACTTCTGAAGCTCGGTTAGCTTCTAATCTCCTTACACTTGTTTGTTTCCCTTTAATACAACTGATGCAAACCTTGAAGTCAGTCATATCAAGAGGGCCCAAAATTTCGTCTGACACAAGCTTTTCAATTCTCTTTTGAGAGATGTGACCTAATCGCTTGTGCCATAACGAAGCTGAATCATTATTAGTTAATTTACGTTTTGTACCTCTTGAATCAGTATGCAAGGTTTCATTAAATGAAGCTATGGTTTCTAGCATATATAGATTGTCATAAACAGATAAAAATCCAGAACTCATTATATTTGAATTTAATGATAAACTGAATTTTCCATATCCAAATGAACAAGAATAACCAGATTTGTCCAATGCGGAAATAGAAATTAAATTCCGTCTAAAAGACGGTACAACAAAAGTATCATTTAAATCCAAAAATTGTCCAGATTTTAATAACAATCTAAAATCTCCGATGGCTTCAACTTCAACTGATTTGCCATCGCCCACAAAGATGAATCTTTCAGCATCATTCGGCTTTCGGCAATTCAGGCAACCCTGCATAGACAAACTAATGTGAGTGGTAGCACCCGAATCTAACCACCACGTATGTCTAGATACAGAAACCAAATTAACCTCAGAACAAACAAGGTTGAGAAGTGTACCTTTCTTCACGCGCCATGCGTGATACTTGGCACATTCTTTCTTTTGGTGCCCTTCTCCATTACAGAAGAAACAGCTGAAGCCCTTAGACTTCTTTTGTTTCAACTTAGAAGAAACACCAACAGCTTCTTTCTTCCTTTTCTTTCCTTTATCTTTGGAAGATGATGCCAAATGAGCACTTTCTGTTCGATCATGCTTAATCCTCTCTTCCTCTTGGACACAATGAGATATTAATTCATTAAGTGTCTACTTATCCTTTTGGCAGTTATAACTGATCTTAAACTGCCCAAACTGAGGAGGAAGAGAAATCAAGACTAAGTGAACAAGCATGTCATCAGACAGCTCTAACTTAAGTTCCTTAAGTCTTGAAGCAAGATGAGACATTTCCATTATGTACTCCCTGATATTTCCCTTGTCATTATACTTGAGTGAGACAAGCTTAGCTAAAAGCGTGCTTGTCTCAGCCTTCTCGTTTTTCTCAAAACGTTTCTCAAGTTCTGCAAGGAATGTTTTGGCATCAGTGTCTTCCGACATATTGCCCCAAAATGCTTCTGGAATGGCGCGCTTCATGATCATTAGACTTACACGATTCGAACGCTCCCACTTTTCCAGCTCCCTTTTATCATCAAGGGTACTTGATGCTGAAAGAGGTGGGAAGCGTGCGACCCTAAGTGCAATGTCAAGATCCATGCACCCGAGAACAATCATAACGTTCTCTTTCCAGACTTTATAGTTGGTCCCGTTAAGCATAGGAACTGCATTAACGTTACCTATTATACTTGAGATATTAACTGTAACAACAGAGAAAATGAAATAACATTAGCTCACGAATTAATATGCATATACATGACAATGATATAACTCAAAATGTAGTGCATCCATCAACAAGAAACCGGCACAACATCAACACTTAGTCTTTTGACTAAAAGTGTTAACTTGTAATTGGTAACTTGGTCCAGTATATAAACATTGACAATAAGACCTGTCAAACAATGAACTCATCGTTGGACAAGTTCAATGTTCACATGGCAGCCTAATAATTGTCACATGTTTTAATACTGTTAACAAGTCATGCAACTGTACAAACATCAACCTTCCTTTGGGCCGATCGAAATTCATATTATGCATGTCTCATGCCCAACATATAAAAATAGAATAATTAAAGCAAGAGAGGCTAATTTTATAGCATGTTACCCAACCATCCTATTTTACAATGTAAGACTTCATAAAATTGCACCAAAAAGGAGTTAAGAAAATTCATATACAATACATATTCAATGGATAGGCAACCATATTAGTCAATTAGTAAACCAAAGGATCAACCAACTTAAAATGGAAGGTTCAAATCGGCCAAAACTAGGCAAAAACAGGGCGAAACGGGGCGAACCGAGCCCTAAATTGTCCAGAAACAGTCATTAAAAAAGACCCAAAATAGCCGAACCAAAGTGAACCAGGGCCCATTTAACCAAATGGATCAGTCAAATTTTTTTTTTTTGTCGGACCGGACCAAACCGAATCGAACCGAACCAGACTGAACCTAACCGAACCGGTCTGGGTTGAACCAACCAAGGAACCAGTTCGAACCATAATCGAACCGAGTTGGTTTGGTCTGAGTGGGTCCGAACCCAAATGGTTTGGTCCGATTTGGACCAAGCCTAACCCAATCAAACCGAATCGGCCCAAACCACCGGAGAGGGGCTGCGAACCAGCAATGAAAATCGCCGGAATCTCACCGATTTCGACGGATTTTCACCCCAAAATTGTCCGATTTATCAAAATAATGATAGATCGGGCAATAATCCTTAACGTGCATCAACAAAAAACTAATTTTAAGTCATCAAAACATGCATACTAGCGGAATTAGATGCAAAAATATAGCCCTAAAAAATAATTCTGAAAATTAAAAAAAATTGATGCTTTTTTCCGATTTCAAGCCAGAAAATTCGATTACTTGTAGTCTAACGTAATCGGCTCTGATACCAATTGTTAGATTCAATAAAAATAACCAGAGTAATTGAATCTAGAATAAATTCACAAATCTGAAAAGAGCAAGAGCCCAGTTCTTGATCGATACGTTAGAAATTCTACAAGTAAATCGTAAAGTAAGAAGGACATACCCGGATCCATTGTTTGAATGTAAAATACCATAGATCAGGTTCGTAGATCTTCCGATTCGTCAATCGCCCTCTCTAATGTCTCTCTAGAAAGATGGAGGTTCTAAGAGGCAAAGGGATCGATTGAGAATTGGGGACCATAACCCTATATTAAATCTAATTGGGTAATTTACCAGTTTGCCCATCACAAATTGGTAAATTACCCCTGGTGTCTCTACACATTATAATATATCCATATTATATTTACTATACTCTAAAGTCCATTGAAACTATATTAAATCACTTTAATATGGACTTAAACCTGATGATAACATAATGTATAATTTATAGTTTAACAATTTAGATCCAACTAGAATTATAAATCCTTATAATTCTAACACCATCTTCCAGCTAACGTCATCACCTCTTCCGCCAGTCTTCTGCCTATGTCTTCCGCCCAGTTTAGTTACCTCTTCCGTCCGGTTTAATTGTATCACCGCCTTGGTTCATTTACATCCACCGTTTCTGGTTCATTGTCTTATTAAATTACATCCACCGTTCGGGTTTAATTTCATCTACCGCCCAACAGTATTCTGCTTTTGAAAACCATGTCTTCCGCCTGCGTTTTTCCTGTTTCATTCCACTTTTATACTTCACCGTTCATATTCTGTTTTCTGCCTCGATCTCCTTCTATTATAATTTCTGCCTTCTGATTTCAACTGTGTTCTATTTCATTTCAATCCCAGAGAGCTCCCTCTCTGTGTGTTTCTCTGTTAATTGTTCTGCTTTCCGATTTTAAATCTGTTATTGTTTTCTGTATACGTTCAAATCCAGAAAAGGTTTCTTATCTCCTGTCAAGTTTTCAAGGGTTAGTTTGTAGTCGCCTGTTGGAAAAAAAAATATATGCCCCGTTTTTTGTTAAATGTCTCGGAGTGATGGCTCCGACCTCGGACCCCGATCGGGTTCGAGTTGGGGGTGTCACAGTCATAGTTCCAAATCAAATCTTTTTAGAAAGAAGATATTTTATTTGTCATATGGTAGCCTACTAAACTGTAGAATCACAATTTGTATAATGGTGGGGCTTATCCTCTTCTTTCAAAGCAGTCGCAGCTGTTCACAGTTGGATCTCGCAAGGATTCGATATAGACTCTAGAATAAGGTCTATGAACTAACACCATAATGACTTTACAATAGAAAAAAAAAATTCATTAATACTTTGAACTACATTTAAGATCAATGTAAGAGTTTTTTATAAGTTCACATAATGACTCCTAGTTGATTTTTTAAATAATATGTTTCAAAAACTTGATCCATAATCCATAAGTCTAACATCTAATTTTACGTCATAATATTATGTTGTATAATCAATTAACATAATAATTAAAGGTAAAATTAGAAAGTAATTTAACATTAATGTTTATTAAAATATATTATTCATTTACTTAATCTTTTGTTACTATAATATAACTAATAAAAAATAATTGCAGTAATACAAATTAATATTTAGAGTAATCAATACGTCAAATAAAAGCAAATAATTTTTTACCCCAAAAAAAAAAAAAGAAAACAATTTATTCAAACGAGGCAACACATGGGCGTGATAAAAGATAAAATTCAAACCCTGAACAATTTCTACCCACGTTACAGTCTTTGTTCCGTCAACAATTAAGGGAATTTAGGAAATAGTTGGAAAAATAGACAAGCATGATGAAAGTGACTCGAAAATAATCCAAAATATTTTCTTGTATTACAATTGTGAAAATAGAAACTTAAGTATTGTTCGGCTCAAGCAAAGAATTTCTTATTATTTGCAGCTCATGACAAATGCTTTTGGCGTCAATCCGTTCTCTTGGAGATTTTACCGAACACGCCACTCCGAGCTTTACCATAGAAATCAAAGAGTTTATCATTTTAGTCTTCTCTGATTCGTTACTAGGCAAGAGGCATGGATCAACAATGTCAAGTACTTTGCCAAATAATGCCCTCCCAGCATAAGAATGGAGGTCTAGTCCTTCAACAAACATCTCATCAGTTGGTCTTTTTCTTGTTATCATCTCTAATAATAGAATTCCATAGCTGTAGATGTCACCCTGAGCGGAAACTTCACTTCCTTGACCATATTCTGCATTCATAAAAATTTTATTAGTTAACATACTAATAATAAAACATGTTGAATAAATTATACATTGGTTGTTAGTCATGCCTGGAGCAGCGTAACCAATTGTTCCTCGTATTCCAATCGAGCTATTTTCAGTAAAGTTTGTCAGTTCAGGAAGAAGTTTTGTTAGCCCAAAATCTCCTATACGGGCAGTCATGTCTTCGTCTAGAAGAATGTTGCTCGGCTTCAAATCGCAATGAACGATTGGGATATGACAATGCTTGTGAAGGTAATCTAGTCCTGTAGCCACATCAATTGCAATATTTACACGCTGAAGAAATTTCAGATCTCCTCCCTCTTGATCGCTGACATGCAGCCATGAATCTAGACTTCCATTAGCCATGAATTCATAAACAAGAGCTTTGAAATCATTTCCATGGAAATCAATGGTGGAGCATGAAGTTATTGTTTTCAATAGATTTCTGTGACGAATATTTCTTAACGCTTCGCATTCTGATGCAAAACTTCTCACTGCTCCATGGCGTTCAAGATTAAGTACTTTAATGGCGACTGTTTCTCCTATTGTTTCGAGGTAACCCTTATACACAGAGCTGAAGTATCCATTTCCAATCAAATTAATAGAAGAGAAATTATCTGTTGCTTTGAGGAGATCACTGTATGACACCTCTAGGAATAATGGGTCTTCCAATTTTGATGCTTCTGCTTTCTTTCTCTTTTTCTTAGGAATCAAACATAGTAAGAAGAATGATATTGCAGCCAAGGCGAAGAGACAAATGCATAGAGATAGAATAATTTTCAGAAGCTTGGTCAATTTTGGCTTCTTATTTGCTTCATGGGTACAGTTGGGAAGTTTCAGAGCAGTGATTCCACCACAGAGCTTCTCATTCCCCGTCAATGAGATTGCAGAAGCATTTGAAAAAACTCCATCAGTTGGAACTTTGCCCTCAAAATTGTTGAACGATAAGTTCAAATAGGTGAGCGAAAAAGTTGACAGAAAATTTGGAACTTGACCAGACAAATTGTTGTTAGAAAGATCAAGTTTTTGAAGGCCTCTCAACGAACTCAAGGTTGGAGGAATAGATCCATGGAAGTAATTCCCCTGCATGCTGAGATATTCCAAACTTACGCAATCGCCAAGTTCACTCGGAATATTTCCAGAAAGTTGATTACCAGATAAATCTAATGCAGTCAAACTTTTTAGACTACTGATTTCAGCAGGCAATTCTCCACTAAACTTGTTGCCAGATAAATCCAGCCTCCGTCCTAAGTTTGGAAAGACAAAAACTTGTTCAGAAAGGCTGCCACTAAGATTATTCATGTGAAGTGACAAGAATGACAGCTCTTGACAGTTTTCAATGCTCCGTGGAATGCCTCCATGAAAATTATTAATCTGTAGATCAAGTACGATTAATTTTGTTAAGTTTCCAATGGCAGAAGGAAGTTCTCCTGAAAAACCATTTGAAGTTGTACTAAAATATCTCAAGTTTATAAGCTTGCCGATTTCAGAGGGCAAGTCCCCTGTTAGATCATTGAATCCTAGTGACAAAGCATTTAAGCCTATAAGATTGCTAATTCCGGATGGTATTTCACCGAACAATCTATTATTTCTGGCCGAAAAAATTTCGAGATGAGTGGATAGGTTGGCCAATGAACTAGGCAGGGTTCCTCTAAAGAAGTTATCATACAAATTCACTGCATATAACTTGCTGCAATTCGCCAACGAGTTTACAAAATCCAATTCGTCTGGATCCCCTGTTCCAAGATAATTACCTGCTAAAAGCAGTGTTGATAGGTTTTTGGCACCACCAAAATCAACACTCACTTTTCCAAAGAAGTTGTTCTTAATTAATTCAAGATACTTTATGTTTGAAGCATTGGAAAATGAAGGAGGAACGGGGCCTGTAAAGTTATTGAAGCCGATTTGGAAGTATCTAAGCTCAGGGAAAGAGTGGCCTATGCTTGGTGAAAGACTACCACTGAGTCGGTTGCTTGATGCGGACATCTCAATCAAGGAAAGATTGTAAATAGATAAAGGTAAAGTTCCTGAAAATGCATTCTCACCAATTTGTAATTGCTTTAAGTTTCTCAAACCACCGATAGAAGAGGGTATGCCTCCACCTAAAAGATTATATGAAACCGACAAGGTTTCTAATGAAGTAAGATTTGCTATAGCAGACGAGATCTCTCCTGAAATGTTGTTTTGGTAGAATGCAAGATTTTGAAGGACGGAAATGCCAAATATCTCAATTGGAAAGTTTCCTACGAGATTGTTATTACCAAGGTGGAGTTGTAAGAGGTTGGAGCAGCGAGAAAGATTTGCAGGAATCTCTCCATTCAATGAGTTGTTAGCCAGAAACAAAACCTCCAATCTAGAAAGACGTCCTATCTCCTTCGGGATTTTTCCATTGAATGTATTGTTATGTAAATATATATATTTAAGAAAAGTAAGGTTTCCTAAGGAAGGAGACAAAGAACCCACCAAGCTTTTAGAGCTGAGGTCCAAAATGGTGACTCGTTGATGGCGACGGCCGCAAGTGACTCCTTCCCATCTGCAAAAATGGAGAGAATCGTTCCAGGAACGGAGAACTCCAAAAGGGTCTTCGATCTTGGACTTGAAATCTAACAAAGAAAGACTATCAGTTGATTCAGTTGCAGCAATAGCGTTGGCATGAGTGTTCAGACCATAACACGGAAGAGAAAGAATGAGAAGAAGAAGAAACAATTGGAGGAAGTTAGACGACAACATCTCCGGCGTTGTAACTTCTCTTAGACAACCAGAAATGGTCTGTAATGATGTAACACAACTATGGCAATTGTTTAAGAAACATGTCATATACAAATACTTTTATACATGATTATTTTGTCTACTCAGAAGACTTCGAGACTTAATAGTTGACTGACTTCATCAACTATTTTTTCTAATAATAAATAATTTCCATAATTATTTGTCCCAATATCTTAATTTGTTTCCACGTCAGGTTTTTGGCCTTATATTCTATCTTGGTAGTTAGATATATCATCAAAATTAATATGATTTGGGTTGGATTGATTGTGGGAAAGAGATTTTTTAAAGAATTTGTGGTAATGTCGAGCAGATGAGTCGTTGGGCCAAAAATTAAGTTTTGATGTTATATCTAACTAGCTATGAAAGAAGAGATAATTTAACTGTACTTCTATGTTTTTTTTTTTTTCAGTTCTGAGAGTTTTTTTTTTTCCTTGAATCTTCTCTAAATTTTGAAGTTTTAGTTGAGGGACCAGAGGAAAATGATGAGCTTACGGGATCTAGAGCTTCAAGAGAGACTTCGGAAGAAGCTACGCTTGTATGTCTATTTTTTATTTAGTCTTAAGTATTTTCATAAGATTTCTGCACCATGCAACAATTTATAATTTAATTTTGAACTATGTACATCTTTTATCTGTAGAAAGATTAACGATATTCAAAACAACTCAAAAATTGCACGTTTAGTAAGAATTGAATTAAAATTATTAGTTAAATAAAAAAATGTGATATATACCTGAGGATTTAACAGATAAATTGATAGAAAACTACAGATTGTTGATTAAAAGATTTAAGTTCGTTTATAAAAAAAAAAAATAGTTTAAAGTTTAATATGTAAATGACCAAAAATCATATGTTACGCACGGAATGACGAGAACAAAGCGTTAATTAAAAAAAAAAAAAAAAGATGGATGAGGACCAAATCCCTTGCCACAAGAAAAACAGAGAATAGGAGATCACAACATGAACTATGCTAAGTCTCATTATTAAACGAAACATTTTTTTCAACTAAAAAATAAATTACTTATAATATTTTAGTGATAGATTTGTTCGACCCTTTTGTTACGAAATATCGTTATATTTTGTTATGTATTAATTGTAACGTAATTTTGGGGTTGATTAGGTTGGATGTTTGCTATATTTGTCTTTAATTTTCTTAAATATCACTTCAACAAGACTTTATCCATCAAACTTTTCTGTGTGTAGGTCAATATTTTTTGATTTTGTCATTAATAACTCGATGAATATTCTCTCAGACTCAGACTACCAGAGGTAGATCATTCATCAAAGATGGGTATTATTTACCTGAATACTACGACTTCGTCTTTTTAGAAGACTTAAAAGGAGACTTGACAGTTGACTGACTTCATTAATTCCTTTTTCTTATAAAGAATTATTATTTTTATTAATTTTCCATAATTCTTTGTTCCAATATCTTAACTTGTTGTATGCTTCCCCTAAATTTAACAAAATTACATTTGTAATCATATTGAAAGCATCGGGTCTATATGTCCAAAATCAAGTTATGATGTGTCATTTGTTTTGTAAGTTTTTATTTTTCCATAATTTTTTAGTTTTTACCTATTAAAATTTTCTGCGTAAATTTTAATTTTGCTCTCCATTTTCTTTTTTTCTGATTTGGAGTTGTTTTTTCAATTTTAATAAAGGTGTGACTTGCTTAGTATTTTGATGATGTATATATTAGATTTGAAAAACTACATAAATAACACGATGTCATAAATAAAATATAAAATGATAGAGTATATATCATATTTTTCTCTTAAAAAAAATAATAAAACTCTTTGATTTTTATAATTTGTAACGTAGTTTTTGGGGTGATTTGGGTGTGCAACTATTGTGTCGGACATTTTAATTGAATTAGGCATGGAATCACCATCAAATCTTGAATTTTATTACATCTATTTCTTCCTTTTAACTTTGAAGAATTTAATGACTCTTAATCGCTTTTATCTCCGTCTTAAGTTTATCCAATCACTTAAATTTAACACTAGCACACCAGCATGCTTAGCCGACTCGACACTGTAACATGTTCAGCTCGTTTAACTTTACCTCTCTAGCTGCCTTGGGTTGGATTTTTTTTATCCAGCTTCGTTAGGCTTGATTTGTTAAGCTTGTTAGGCTCTGTGAGTTGGACTTTTTCAGGATTGTTTCGGTTGGTTTCTTACAACCATTTATATTTATGCCAACTTAGTACATGTATAATTTTTAATTATACAATTGTCAAATATTGGTAATGATATTCGTATAATATATTTTTATTAGATCAAGTCAAATAATTTTTTTCCTAAACATATGTCATTTTATATATTAATAAAATAATTTTGTTAACTAAACAACTAACTATTATATTTCGACATTATAATAGTAAATAATCATTATCGTTTTAATAACTAAGATTTAAAAAAAATTTACATGATATTTATATAAATTGAAAATAGTTATGTATGATTGATTCGTTAGACTTTATTAGTTAAAGCTAGTTAGGCTCAGTGAGCAAGTTTAGCTTGACTCCTTTAATATTAGGTTGAAATTTTTTATGGTCAAGAATACCTTAAGTGGCAAGAAGTTAAAACTTAAAAAACCACATTTTCTGGCTTGAAAGAGAAATTGACAGTAAGATCCAACTTGTTGATAAATAAAATATGAAAGTTTTCATTTTAAGAAAATAATTTAAACTTTAATCCATAAATGACTTAAAATATTAAAATTTAAATTGCCCGTCACAAACGTATTTATATTACATGTGCACTTTCATTTTATATTCTAATTTTAACTAGAATTTATTATGAAAGAAAATTTACATGTGCGAATCAAACATACTCATTGTTTAGTCAAATGAAAGAAAAACAAGACAAAACAAATAAACATTGAGAAAAATCAATCTAAATGACTTTCTTTGCTAACCCATCAGCAACCGAAGCTTTCAAGGTAGGAGAAACAGGGGTTTCCCCGAAAAACACATCAAACAGAGCAAAACTCACATTCGTCGACTCGATTGTAGCATCCACTCCGACCGGAAGCCCTTCTCCTGACACACTGACCTGAAAATGATTGACGAATCAATAACTGATAAAAAAATTCAAATTTCAGAGGCTCTAACACTCATATTCCAATCTATAGAAGATAATCCTTGCAATCCATCCACCATGTTGGTATCTTTGTAAAAACCTTCCTTTCTAAATGATACTTTGGAAACATGCAGTATAAACTCGTACTTGATTCTAACTTACCAGCATTTTCGATGGTTCGATCCAAGTTAAAAATATGAAAGTTCCTTTCTTGAGAGGCCTCCCTTCGAAGATTTTCCGAAATGTGGACAGGGCCAAACTGTCCATGGGTGTTGGAGCTTTGATGCGGGGAGAGACAGCATCGTCCAAGGCATCCCAGAATGTTTTACCATCGACCTCTCTCACCAGAACAATCTTCAAAGATTTTGCAGAAGGGGCTGGAATTAAGAATTTCAATTCAGCCAATCAGACAAAAAAGCAATAAAAAATATCCAAGCCGACGATTATTACACTGAAAAATCGACTTGAACAAAGAAGAATCATCTTGAACTTCTGCAGTTGGTTGTCCCTTTCTAGCTTTGAGTTCATCTAAGATAGATGGGTTGACATACAATCCAGCAGCATAGACCTTAACACCAATAATTGCAAAAACCTTCTCTCTGTATCCTGTATTATTGCACAAAAAACTAAGTTAAACATCTATGGATAGTACCATGAAAAGGGACCCTTTTTATCATTACAATATCAAATTTTGTGATTTAATAATAGACATTGGACAGTATAATCGATGTTGAATGATATTAAAGGAACTAACCAGTGCCAAGCAAACACAATGGACTCGAATAACCCGACAAAACTAGGGAAGTCTGAAATTTCACACTTGTCTCTGGCTCTTCTATGAATTCTTCACTTTCCACTGTAACAAACCATGCATCTTAAATGGTCATTTTGTAAAGGAAAATCGACAAAATAAGAACTCGACTACCACTAGATTATGGAAGTATGATATGATTTTGAACTCTAATTTTTGTATTTATATCTATACATAATAAATCTCTCCATCCCAGAGAGGCTGTTTGGTTCATAAAAATTTCATGGCCAAATGAAAATGACATAGCACTTGTGCGTTTGGTTTATTATTCTCTCTGGATTACTGAAAAAATCGCATGACAGTCGAATTTGGACTCCGAAAGTAAGTATCATCTATCCCTTATTCAAACTTCAAATCTCCATGTTCCTTATGTTTAAGGTTCAATTATAAGATCAACAAACACACTTTAAAATGTACCTAGTCATCTAATCTTTACCAATCATAATCAAAATAATATAGTCCGGACTGTCTTCCAAGATTGTCACAAACTAAACAGCTTGACTTGGATAGCTTTGCTGTTATTGGAAATACTTTCATCATTGCAACTATTAATTGAGTAACATAGCGTAGAATGTAGAATCCAGCAACATCTATGACCACATTTGTCATTTTATTTGGGGTGTATTCCATGAGTTTGGGAAAAACCAGAACTTCAAAATTGAAGTTAGAACATTACCCAAAATCAGAAAAATTGTCTCAAAAAGAAGAAATAGTTTCATCCAACAGTGTATAGACGACAGGATTAACGACTGAAACTGAAATGTAAGGAGCGGACTGTGGATTACCTGAAGAAGGGGAGGAAGAAGCTTTCAAAGGAAGAGGAAAGAGAGATTGACAGTGTTTTTCAGGAGAGAGTCGAAGCAGGGGAAATGTGGATAAGAGAGAGAAAGACTTTGCGTGGTAAAGTTCAGACAGGTTTGGATTGGGAAATTTTCTCGGGAAACAAATTCTGGGATTTGAATTTGATGCCCTAAGAGAAAATCCCAGCGTCTGAGACACCCATAACGGGTTGCAATCCTCGATCGCTCCGACCATTTGTCGATTACTCAATTTTCTCAAGAAAATGTTGTCAATGGAAGAGCGAGAAGGAAAATTGAGAAAGAGCGTGTATAAAATGAGCTTAAACCACGAAAAAGATCAGCATTAATTTCTGCTAAATGAAAAATTCTGAGAAGATCAAGCCTTAATCATCTATCGTAATGATGGAGAGAGCGAATAGCAATGACAGAAGCCGTTGTTAAAGTATTAAAAAACATAAATAAGAAGGAAAATTAGCAATTCAGACCACAAACTACAATTATTATTCGTTTCCAACCACAAAAATTTTTTTTTAACAATGCAAACCATATCGTATAAAAAACGTGATAAATATGACCACGCCGGACAGACGGTGTTTTTTTGCATCCGTCCGGTCACTGTTCATATGAACAGTGACCGTTTATGTTTGATCATTCTCCGTTTTATAAATTAATTTTTAAAAAATACTAAACGATATTGAATTTATTTAAAAATTTTATCACATATCCAGCACGTTATGAGGAGATAATGAGAAACTTTTCGTGATTTTCTAACACTTGTACGATTTATTGTAATTTTAGTGAATTATTTTATAAAACATACGTAAACAAATTATAATAAATCATATAAGTATTGTAAAATCACGAAATTTTCAGATTATCTCCTCATAACGTGGTGAATATGTGATAAAAATTTTAAATAAATTCAATATCGTTTAGTATTTTTTAAAAATTAATTTATAAAACGGAGAATGATCAAACGTAAACGGTCACTGTTCACGTGAACAGTGACCGGACGGATGCAAAAAAACACTGTTCGTCCCGACACTGTTCACGTGAACAGTACCTGGACGGACGGTGTTTTTTTTGCGTCCGTCCGACGTGGTCATATTTGTCACGTTTTCAATATGTTATAGTTTGCATTGTTAAAAAAAAAATTTTTTGGTTGAAAACGAATAATACTCGTAGTTTGTGGTCTCAATTGTTAATTTCCCAAATAAGAGTGAAGAGAATAGCTGATTAGCTAAAAACCTTGGATGAAGTCTAAGAGCAGTCCAACACGACTTTGGATTGAGCGAATTAGTGTTGGTCCACCAATGAGCTGGAGAAAATTGACGGAAAGGAAGGTTAGCCTCAATAATCATCGGGCTTCTTGTAAAAAACCCAAAACCCTAATCAAATTAGATGCAACTCTTCAATTCAGGTTACTTTATGAAAAATTTAGTATTTTTTAAATTCTTTTAATATTTTTTAAAGTTCAGATGACTTGAATTATGAAATTAAAAGATACATGTGTATTATTTGTACGAAGAAACAATTTTTTAACGTGAGACCAACAAGTGTGGACCAATATGATGCAATATTTAAAAATATTACAGAGAATTCAAGGTGTCGATCGCAACATCTTTACAGACATTACAAAGAGCTCGAAGTATCGAGTGATTCAACATAGAAGAAATTCTAGAAATCTCAAAGTATCGACTTATCTGAAGTAGTGTCGACCGGTGCAGTCAATCAAAGTGTCTAATAAGTTGTTCAGATTTTTCGAAAAAATGCTCAACGATCTTGGAGGTGTCGACTCATTAAGTAAAGTGGTCAACCGGTAATCGATTTTTTTGAAAACTTGTATAAATATAAACAAGCCACGACATGCAAACTACTGAATCTGAGAATTGCAATGAAGTGCTGTCAGATTCACTTGAGAATCTGAGTATTTAGCTTACACCACACTCCTCCTATATTAACTTGAGATTTTATTCATTTTTTGTTCAAACTTTCCTATTTATATTTCAGTGAACGAATAAAAGGTGACACCTTAATAAAGAGTCTAAGACTTTAAATTGACGCACGAAAGTTCAATCTAGCGAACCAGAAGGTTGAGTTGGGAAGAAATTTTCAAAGAGCAACCTTGAAGCACAGACGTAAACATGATCGGTCGAATCACATTAACAAATCGTTTGCATCTCTCTCTTACCTTTTGATTATTGTTTTTTTTTTTCTAAATCTATTGCATGTTAAAAATTTAATCAAATTAATTAAGAGAACACGTTATACTTGAACTTCAAATCAATTAATATTTAATCACAAATTTTTTTAAATAACCTAGTTTACTCATCTCTCCTCCTCTAAAGTTAAATCGATCATACAAGTGACCATCTGTCATGGCTCTGTGACACCATGGTATTAGGCTATGTGACCATGTAATTCAATGGTGCATCGTGACACAAAATAGTCTTTCAACATACATTTTGGATTGGTCTGCAAGTTGATCCAACCATCCAAGATCAAGACCTTGCACTATCATTTTCTGTTTTTTGTCTAGATTGTCCTAGAATTAGACACGAGTCTAGATCAAGATGAGCTTAAACTGTACTTTTGAAGTGTTAAAGCTAAATAACCTATTTTTGAAAGCCTGCGGATACAAATAAATATCCATTTCCCCATGCGTTGCCATAGTTTGTCTATTAATTTATTATTTTTTGTTTTTTTAGAAGATTCTGTCCGGCATCTATAACGGCTCCGTCCCATCTCTATCCTTGTAGCCGTTACCTTTGCAATTTTCTGACTATTTAAATTCCCACTTTGTCCCTCTCTCTCTTCCAAACACTTTTCATCTTCTTTACATCTGCCCTACTGTAGAAGCTCTGTTTTTGCTTCTGTACTGTTTGCATGATGGCTAAAGCGATTCTCCCTCTTCTGCTCCTTCTCTTCTCTCTCCTTTCAGGTCTACCTTTTTCTCTCTCTCTAGATTTCAGTCAGTTCTAAAAGTACTCTCTGAAAGCTCACTTCCTGCATGTTTATGGCTTTTTTATTTTTTCTATTTTTCCTGTAATTTCGAGAACATTTCAGATGATTCTTAACGAAACAAAACTACTTAAGTCGATTAATCTAGCTCAGATCTGATCTTGACTTTCTTCATCTCTCTAAAACCCATGTTTCTAAAACATCTCCCTTTTCTCTGCGGTGCTTGGCAGGTGGAGCGATGGCCAATGAGAAGGTAATTCTCATGAAATCAACGCAAACCCAAGTATTATTTTTTTCTGGGGAAGTGATGTGGATCCGCCATTGATGATTAGTCAAGCTTTTTATTTTCTTCCAAAATGCAGAAAACTTGGTGCGTGGCGAAGCCATCGTCAGATCAAGCAACGCTGCTGGCAAATCTGAATTACGCATGTTCTTTAGTGGATTGTAGGATAATGCAGAAGGGGTGCCCCTGTTTTGCTCCGGATAATCTCTTCAACCATGCCTCCATAGCAATGAATCTTTACTACCAGTCCAAGGGAAGAAACCTCTGGAATTGTGATTTCAGAGGCTCTGGTCTCATCGTCATCACCGATCCAAGTAAGTCTGTGATTTTCAGTGCCAAGATCTGACAAACTCGTATCTTTTTTTCCAAAATTGCAAAAAATAAGGGGATGGTTCAGAGAAAAAAATAAGAAATCTATTACAGTGAGGGCGGAAATTAAGATAAATAATGATTGATTTTTATTAGATTAATTATATAAATTATTATTTAACACGTTAATAAATATATTTAAAAATAATAATTCTCATATATAGTGAATTTTTCTGTAATTTTTGGAAAATAGATTTTAATTTATTTTATGTCTAACCATGTGTTGGTATGTTAATTTTCAGGTTATTGTGACTGCATTTATGCTTGATAAATGCCATTGTCCACCTTAATTACTAAAACTAGTAGTGTTCTAAACAAAAATATAAAGCTAATTTATTTTATATTATGCTACTCCATTTTGCCTTTTATTTTCTTTCAATTTAATTTCAAGAAAATTAAATTAAATTTAGAAAATTCTAAAAAAAAACTGAAAAAAAGCAATTTGGTAGAAATGAAAATTGTGTAAAACGTAAGGGTAAAATAGTAAGTTCAGGTGCAGTGGCCTTATCTATAAATAGTGGAGTCACCGCCGGAAAGTCCCGACCTCTTCAATATCTTCCCTCTCGAGATTTCTTCCGATCGATAGCAGAAATTGCAGTAAAGGTGGTGAGATTTCTCTTTTTTTGTATCTGCGCAAAAGAAAGTCTTATTGAAGGGATTGTACTGAATCTAAATTATACTTTATTTCAGACGCTAATTTTTCCAAGTGATTGAGCTTAAGCTAGAGTTTCTTCAAGATGATATGAGCCCCATGCTGAGGTTGAAGAAGAATAAATGCGCCGGGCAAGTGAGCGTACAACGGGGACATCTCGAAGGAGAAGCGTTGCAAAATCATAGCCATAGCCATCTTCGATTCAACCATCGTGAAATTCTGACCGATGCAGATCCGAGCACCCCACCCAAACGGAAAAAATGAGACTTTTCCTCTCGTCGCCTTGGAAACTCCCTCTGAAAACCTCTCCGGTTTGAAGTCTCCGACGTCATCCCCCCATAAATCTCGGTCGTGGTGCACCATTAGAGCTGGTATTGTCACTGACACTCCTTGCGGCAGCGATATGCTCCCGAGCCTAGTTTCCTTCTTGACTTTTCTATTCAGCGTTGTAACAGGTGGATACAACCTTAAAACCTCGTACAAAATCGCGGTGACCTTTAATTTGAAATAAAAACAAAGCCTCAAGTTATAATAATTAACTAATAATGGTAGTTTTAATATCTAATTTACTCGAGTTTTCTCATTTCATAATTGGAAACAAACCAAGAGCAATAAAAACTTACAGTTTTCAGGCGATTTAACCCGTCAAAATCGGGCTTATTATTATGGCCAAATACTCGGAAGACTTCTTCTCTTGCCTTTTCTTGCCATTCTTGATGGACGCTCAATAAGATGATCGTCCAAACAAGAAGAGCGGAGGTTGTCTCTTGGCCGGCCAAGTAAAAGAGCTTGCACTCATCGATCACGTCTTGCATGCTCATTCCGAGCGTCTCATCATTTCCATGCTCTTCAATTTCCTTTAGATTTGATTCTATGAGGAGGTTTAACAAGTCATCTTCGGTTGTTTCGCCTGCTTTCATCGCCTTCTCTCTTCTTTTCAAGAGGGCTACGAGTAGATCTTGTATTTCTCTATCGGTTTCTTTTATTCTTCTGTTCAACTTGGTTGGAAGAAACCTGCAGCCATTTCAAACGCCATCCCTCACCTGAGGGTGAATCTCCTAAACCAATTTTCTTTTAGCGTCAAAGAATTATGCTACAGTCGGGATCAAGTGATAGAAATCGAGATTCTATTCTTGGTTACAGTGGAGAAGAATTTTACATGCACAACAATTAAATCTAATAGCTAAAAATATGTTTCCTAAATTTAATTTATGCATAATAAATTACGGTTTTTTGAATTAAAGCTTACCTCGTCCCTTCAAAAACTTCAACATTTCAGTTTTCTTACCTCCATCCGGGAATATAGACTGACCGAACAGCTTGAACGACAAGTTCACCTAGGTTTCTTTGGAGCTCAAATACTCTTTCTCCTTCCTTATAACTGCTCCCAAATGCGGTTCGAGAGATGACATCCCTAGTGAGGTTTTGCAGCGAGGGCCACACATCAAACTCGTAACGATTATCTCCTGAAGATGTTAACTTCTCCCACTCGCTAATCATGTCGTAGCAACTTTGGTAAAACGCCGGCCACATAATCTGCACGAAGAATTTCAAAAACACAGAGATCTACGACGAAAAGCGGCAAAAACAAAGGCGAAGACGAAGCAAAATTGAACTCTAATTAAATGTAGCAAGATAGTATAAATTATTAAATTAAGATCAACCAAATAATCTAAAAATCTCAAATCAAATTTGTCCACTCAAACGCTAATTATAAATCATTAAATTAGTTTCAAACTTAACGGTGATTTTGGTCTGGTTTGTGGGTCACTCTTTATGATGGGGGACCCATACTCATCTCCTCATGCACAAGAAAATCATTTCCTTTTGCATTTTTGTCTTCAGTGAGATCTGCAGATCTTGCTGAAGTTACTCATGCTCATTTTTGACTTCTCTGCCTATATATCGTTTTGATGGAAGAAGATATATACAAAGAAAACAGAGAAGAATTTATGCAGAGGGAAAAGTCACCTAAGCCTACGTCTCATTTAGAAATACACCATAGTATTTAGATCGTGAAGCTTTAGAAATGACTAATTTCGGAGGAAAAAATTTTCAAACATCAATGGCGAAAGGTTAAAATTCGGTTTTTTTCTGCATTGATCCAAATGCCTTAATTTCGATTTGTAAAACAGGTTTAGATCATTTAAGAAATATAACCCTTCATGGATTATCCTGACACAATCTTTTATTAATTTACCTTCAGTTTTTCAGAATGAAAGGCAGGATTGATGATCTTCCTGTGTTTAGCCCACTTAGCTCCCCCATAGCTAACAAGACCAGAGACGAGCAAAACGAACTGAGGATGAGGATCAGGTTTGTCAAACTCATTAATATTAGAGAATAGAATCTTGATCAGCTCTGGATCAGCGATGTGCAATCTGGGTTTTGGTCCAACCCACATGAAGAAGTTTTTTCCTGCATTTTCCAACCTTTTCTGAGTAACCAAACAGATTAGGAGAAAACTGAAGAACACCATCTTCGGATAGAACAAACCGTGAGTTTTCCGGATTTGGTCTGGCAAAGGAATAACTCGAGCTACAATATCATTTGAGAAGTTGATCGGACGAGATTTGGCTTCTTCTGCCATTTTTGTCTCCTCCTTCAAATCGCCAAATAAAAACCGGTATGATTTTCCGCTCAACCCTTGCTGCCTCAGACACCTCTCCAGCCGCCTGGGTTCCACCCAAACCCAGTTCAGGATTCTCCATGCCCATCCCAGAATGGCTGCAACAGCAACCGACGCGACAAGTCCACCAAGAATACCCTTCGTTTCCATTTTAGAGAGAGAAAATAGAGAGAAATAGGGACACTGGGTTTGCTAGTATCCATCGTTTCGCCGATCAAAAACTTATGTAGATTTTCTCGAAAGGCTGAGGTGAATTTGGAAGTATTCATTTTCTTCCTTTCTCATAAAAACGTGATCTTTTGGACCTAGCGACGGAGGGGTGCCGGCCAATTCGGGATTTTAATTTCGGTCCCAAACCGGCCCCGGAATCGAACCGACAGCGGACCAAGATATTTGGTCCGGTTCCGGTTCCTCCCAACATTATTGAATTTTTGCCGGGTAAGAGTTTCTGTTTGCAGAGAAAACAGTGGTCGAGAAAAGTGGGAAAAATATTGCCTGAAAATGAAAGGTTTGAGGGATTACGAGGAGAAATCGATGGATTGGCACTGTTGATTGGAAGAACCGATTTTACCTTCTCGAGCTTCCAATAAAGTTGCAGATAGAATAGAGGTGGAAACAAGTAACAGAAGCAGAAAGGCACCAAAATGACGTATTTGATTCATGGTAGTCACACCCAGTGAGTGATAGAGAGAGAGAGAGAGAGAGAAGGGAGAGACGATTGAAAATTGAAATTAGGTTGGGTAAACCATCCGTAGTTTAGGCTCCAGTCACAGAGACGATTGACACACTTGATGTATTGTAAATTTTTGGGCACCTTTGTCAGTTACTTATTTTCTTTTTTGTTTTAAAAATTTGGCAGTTAGGAAATGACTTATTTAGGTCAAGCATTAAAAGCAGCCACGTGATTTTTCTTTGCAACCATGTTCTTATTTCATATGACCATGTTATTATCTTCGCATGTACCTAATTAAGATGGAAATGATTAGAGTTGGGACTCGATTGTCATTTAGTGATTGATAAATTAGTAATTGTATAGAGATGTTCGTCACCTATCAAGAGAAGAAGATGTTGGTCCGGACGAGAAAGCCTTGAGAAGAGGAAGAATCGTTAAACTCAAACACTGCTACATCGTATTTCTTTAATGAAATGTGGTAATTATTCACTTTCATATTAAGGAGATCTTAGGGATTTTAAGGTTTGACAAACACCGTTGAAGAATATTATTATGTTTATTTTTTAATTTTACACTTTAATTTTCTGTCATGACATAATATTTATAAATTATCTCGTCAATTAAGATAATAATTTAAATAAATAGTTAAACGAAGATATTAATTACATCAATTAATGAAGTAAAATTCAAAGTATAAAATTCTTAAACTACTATCACTCGAAATTCCATATTATGAAAATCAAATGGATACTCAAACTTGATTTTTAGACAAGTCCTTAAACAAACGAATTTCAACACGTAGGTCACCACCTTTAGGGTTTTCATTTTTTGGTAGACAATTTGAAGAGAGAAATTGTGATTTTGACGAGGAAGAAGTAGAGAAGAGAGTTAAAGAGAAATACAACTATTGATTTCGCGAGAGTCTCAATGATTTTTCATCTAATTGGATAATCCAATAACACTTTGATCTACACGGAGAAACAAGCACGTCAAACTGGAGAGGAGGGGGAAAATCCTACGAGTGATCAATGATATTTTGAGTTGTTAAGAACTAATTATGATTGAATTAATAAAATTCTTGGATTTCTCTAGTTTGAACAAAAATTGACAAGACCCTCAACAAATCGGTCTATGAATTGATAAAAAGTTTGGTGATTTCTTAAAATATATATGATTTATTATAATTTTTTATTTATGTTTTATAAAATAATGTTTTAAAAATTATAATAAATCATACACATTTTAAAATATCACAAAAAAATTTAGATTATCGTTTCATAATATGGTGAAACGTGTGGTAAAAATTTCAAACAAAATTTGATATCATTTGATACGTTTTCTGACTCAGAATTTTTTAAAAAATGGTCGTTCTCCATGGATATGTTAAAAAAAAAAAAACCTGGTGAGAGGTCGTTCTCCGAGACCAGCTATAAAAATTGATATTTTTATAATTAATTAAATTTCGCTCGTTAGATTTTTGCTATGAATAAGAATTAGAATTAATTTTGATATAGAGTTTAAAATATGATCGGAGTAGTGAAGAATGTACTTGGAAGGTTTTTGTATAATATAAGTATGGGTGTAATAAATAAATTCATTAACTGATGAGGTAAATATGAGAAATTTAGATAAAAGGGTTAGAAACTCTATTCCTTCCCTTCATTGTGCCAGCAAGTAGAGTGAAGAGAGGGAGTAGGTTTTTTTTCATTCTCGTGATTCGTCAAATATTCGCGTGGCTTGGGACAACAACCTTTGTGAAGGAGTTTCTATTATTGGTAAGTTTTTCTTTTCGTTTAAAGATTCCAAAATTAGAGTTTTAATGAATTTGGATTCGAGCTAGGAAATTTAAATCCATGAATTATTTGTGGATTATTTTTGTAGGTTTAGATTTTATATAACTTGTTTTGTCCATTAGAGGTGAGAAGTTGTGAGGGAGAGCAATTTTCGTGACTTCCCATCACTAGAAATCGCCCAAGCGTCGATCACTTTGGAAGCCGGTTGACACTTAAAATCTTGTGTTGAAAACATAGTTGAAGGTGTCAACCGCTTGAGAGAAGTGTCGACCGCACAATTTTTATTTTACAAAAAGTGTCGACACTTCATAAGAAAGTGTCGATTGCTTGTGCATTTGGGTAGAAACCTAAGAAGTATGAAGTGTTGACCGCAGTCAGACTTTAGTATTCTAAGTGTCGACGTGTCGACTGATCCTTTTTAAAGTGTCGATCTTTATTTTTTGGAAAAATTTTGTCAGGGAGATGTGCAGCGCAAAAGTTTTATATTATTTGCATCATTCTTTTTTAACTGCAAGTGAGTGAACTCAATTTTGTCTGGCCGAGATTATCCGGCAGAGCAGTCTCAACGTATTCCTTCTATTCTAGGGTTGCAATTCGTGGGATTTCTCTAAATCTACCTTTTTTCGATTCGATCTCCCAAATTATAATTCTGAAATTTTCATCTTTATTTTTACTCTTTTCTCCATCGTACGCTACCTTCTTCTTCCTCCCACTCACTTCATCCCTCTCATATTCTCGGCGAGTCTTAACTTTTAATTTCTTCAGAAGGTTAGTAGCAGTCCATTCACAGTCATACAGCACTACATCTACGCAAAAAGAGAGTCTTATTAAATGTCTGTAGAGGGGGTAGCCATCGGAGAGCCAAAGAGGAAGGGATTGTACTGAATCTAAATTATACTTTATCCCATAAGCTAATTTTTCCAAGTGATTGTGCTTAAGCTTAGAGTTTCTTCAAGATGATATGAGCACCATGCTGAGGTTGAAGAAGAACGAATACGCAGGGCGAGTGCGCGTACAACGGGGACATCTCGAAGGAAAAGCGTTGCAAAATCATAGCCATAGCCATCTTCGATTCAACCATTGCGAAGTTCTGACCGATACAGATCCGAGCACCCCACCCGAACGGAAAAAAGGAGACTTTTCCTCTTGTCGCCTTGGAAACTCCCTCTGAAAACCTCTCCGGTTTGAAGTCTTCGACGTCCTCCCCCCATAAATCCCGGTCGTGGTGGACCATTAGACCTGGTATTGTTACTGACACTCCTCCCGGTACCGATATGCTCCCCAGCCTAGTTTCCTTCTCGACCTTCCGATTCAGCATTACAGCTGGTGGATACAACCTTAAAACCTCGTACAAAATCATGGTTACCTGTAATTTGAGATAGAATTAAGGCCCAAAGTTATAAAAATTAATCTATTTCCCCAAAACTAACTATAGCTTAAAATTTGATAGTAACTCACAATTTTGAGGCGAGTTAAACCATCAAAATCAGGCTTGTTATTATGGCCAAAAACTTGAAGGACTTCTTCTCTTGCCTTCTCTTGCCAATCTTGATGCATACTCAACAAGACGATGGTCCAAACAAGCAGAGTAGAGGTTGTCTCTTGGCCGGCCAAGTAAAACAGCTTGCACTCGTCGATCACGTCTTGCATACTCATTCCGAGCCTCTCGTCGTTTCCATGCTCTTCAATTTCCTTTAGATTTGATTCTATGAGGAGGTTTAACAAGTCATCTTCGATTGCTTGGCCTGATTTTATTGCGGTCTCTCTTCTTTTCACGAGCGCTATGAGTAGATCTTGCATTTCTCTGTTGGTTTCTTTTATTCTTCTATTCAATTTGGTCGGAAGAAATCTGCAGTCATTTTAAATGTCATCCCTCTCTGCACGGTGAATAGAAATTATAATCTTCTAACATTTACTGATACTCTCTCACACCAAAATCAAGTTTCTTCAACATCAATGAATTATGATACAGTCTGAGTCAAGATTTTAATTAGATTGGATCGAGTCCTTAAATCAATATTAAAATTTTATGTTTTCTATATACATTGATGTTTGAGTCGCAAATTCAATTGTACATTAATTTCTTATAGTGATGTGTCCGTGATTTTTTCACATTTAGGATTTTTTACATAAATTTTGGTGTAGCTATATTTCTGCGTAATTTTTTTTTTTGATTATTATTGTTTGATTCTTTATCATAGCGAAGTTGAATGATTTTTAAAATCAGTTTTTCATTTATAGGAGGGGTCGAACAATTTTAGGTTTGTTATTTTTTTTGTAAAAATTACAATTTGTGGGAAAAGAAATTAGAAAAAAAATGGAAATTTTTAAAGAGAAGCTTTTGTCAAAGGAAAACCGACCGCCGACCATTCACTCGACGCGGAACCACCAACCTACACAGTCCAGTCGCATTTGCCGATCGGAGAAGAAGAGGAGAAGCTCCTCGACGTTGCTGCCTTACTACCGCCGACCTGCGCCACCGCCCGAACAGCTTTCAGCAGCTCTCTGTTATAGCTCGGGATTTCACAGGCTCACTGCCGAGTCCCTCAGAGGAAGAAACTCGTTCTTCATCCGTTGAAAAATACCGCGTCCTCCGTCGCACCGAGCCGGCCCTTCTAAACGTAGACCGTCGTCTACGATTGGCCGCACAACGTTTCAGTGCATGAAAGCTGCATTTGTTTCCTTCTGGTATTGAAGGACCATCAGTTTCCAGAAAGTGATCTGATTTTTTGGGGAAAGAAAAATCAAATTTTGCTGGAAATATTTTTGGGGCTGGAATTTGTATATCACATATTTTGGTTTTCAACATTTAGAATATTCGTTTAGGAAATTGTTGGGCTAATTTAGTAGTCGAAATATCAGAAATTTTAGGCTATGTAGAGCTAACTTTCCTCAGGGATGTTGTTGGGTTTCAAATTTGGATAGGATATTTTGAAGTCGGTTTTTTGAGCAATGTGTTCGTTTAGGTTTGATATTTCGTTTTTGGATCAGAATACGAGGTTTCGGTTACGACAGTGAATATGTGAGATTTGCTCGCACAAATGGAGTTACAGACGCGTTATTTGGGCTCGATAAAATGTTCGTGTCTTTAACTGAAGAGGAGAAAATTTGGAATGATAGAAAAACTCTATCTACGATATGTTTGCATTTATCAAATCAGATTTTGCATGACGTTCTAAACGAAAAAACTGCCGCAGAATTATGGGTAAAATTAGAGCTGTTGTGTATGAAGAAAACCTTCATAAGTAAGTTGCACGTAAAACAACGTTTATTTTCTTATCAATTGATGAAAGGTAGTTTAATTGAAGAACACTTGACCGTATTCAAGAAATTTGTTTTGGATTTGGAGACTATGGGATGCAAGTACGATAGGAGGATCTGTGGTTGATTATACTGTGCTCATTACTAGCTTCATACAGTGCTTTCAGAGATACGATTTTATACAGTTGGAAAAGTCTATATTTGAAAGAGGTTTATGGCGCCTTGTTATTAAGTGAGAAGATGAAGCAGATTGTTGTTGGATTCGATTCTTGAGGAGAGAGACTCGTCGTTCGAGGTAGAACATGGGAGTAAACAACAAAGGCAATGATGATGTTTAAGGTTCAAAGAGCAAATGAAAGTTAAGGAACCGAGATAGAACCAATTACTTCTATAAGAAGAAGAGGCGCATTAAATCTGAGTACCGGGAATCGCAGAATGTTAAGAGAGCTGCTGAGAAGGAAAAACAACCGATGACGTCCGTGAAGTGGTTGTCGCAGAAGAAGAAAACTATAATGATGGATATCTTCTAGTAGTGTCAGAGGAAAACTCAAAGCCAAATAAAAATTGAATCCTGGATTCAGCTTGTTCGTTTCATGTGTGTTACAACCGTAGTTTGTTTTCAACACATGAGACTGTTTCAGAGGGTGTTGTGTTAATGGATAACAACACACCTTGCAAGGTAAATGAGATTGGTAGCATCAGAATCAAGATGTGCGACATGTTCCCGAGTTGAAAAAGAATTTGATCCTGTTGAGTACTCTGAATGCGAAATAGTACAAATACATCGTTGTAGGTGGAGTTGTGAAGATCAGTAGGGGTGCTCTCGTTGTTTTAAAGGGACGCAAGAAATTTGCAAATTTGTATGTGTTAAAGGGTTTTATAGTGACATGTAATAAAGCTGCGAAGTTTGTGAATTCACTTTCTTAAAAAATGGTTGAGAAGACTAGGAAGAAATCAGGTTTTCAGGTGAAGTTCAAGTTGAAATCTGAGAATACATTAGAGCTAGTGAGTCAATCTATTACAGATGTTCAGCCATCAATTTCAGTTTCACGTCAGAGTGGTATCACAAAAGAAAGAACCAAGTGGAATATTAAAGCTCTGAGGCAATATGATGAAACTGTGAGTTACGCGTTAAATGTGTTCGAAGGTAACGATTCTGGTGGAGAGTCTTGAGTAATAGCTCATTGATACCATAGAGGAGAAGATGTGATTT
Organism: Begonia masoniana; assembly: GCA_022432975.1. Taxonomy (NCBI): domain Eukaryota; kingdom Viridiplantae; phylum Streptophyta; class Magnoliopsida; order Cucurbitales; family Begoniaceae; genus Begonia; species Begonia masoniana. The sequence goes on along the minus strand of CM039515.1, from coordinate 2,646,469 downwards.
TTTCTCAAGTATAACTCTCAAGTTTAAGTGGGGCTTAAACTTGATCGGTATCGGTTGATAAGTTGGCTCATCAGGGGTCTTTGTGAAAGTGGAAATTATTTTTAATAGAATTTTACAGATTTATTTTCTTGCACCAAAATTTCTTTTAAGGTGGAGATTGTTAGAGTTCGGTGTGACCCGAATTCTAGCTGGGCCGAATCGGGCCTGTATATCAATATTAGAGTTTTCTGTTTTCTTTATATACTGATATTTGAGTCAAAAAACTCAATTGTACCTTAATTTCTTATAGCGAATTTCTCTTATGCCTGTTATTTTTTTTTCCGTTTAAGATTTTTCACTTAAATCTCGGTGTCCCTGTGTTTCCGCATAGTTTTTCTTTTTCGGATTATTTTTGTTCGATTCTCAATCGATAGAAATCGAGTTTCTATAGTTCATTACTACGGGGAAAATTTTTAGATGTACAACAATTAAATCTAATGGGTAAAGGTATGTTTTAAAAATCTAGTTACCTTTAGTGACAATTTATATTATTTTACGATCTTGATAGTATTAGGTTGTGCACAATTGATATTCGTTTTCTATTTGCATAATAAATTACAGTTTTGTGAACTAAAGTTTACTTCGTCCCCTTCAAAAACTTCAACATTTCAATCTTCTTACCTCCATCCAGGAATATAGATTGACTGGACGGCTTGAAGAACAAGTCCAGTTAGGTTTTTTTGGAGCTCAAATATTCTTTCGCCTTCCTTATGACTGCTCCCAAACGCGGTTCGAGAGATGACATCCATCGTGAATTTTTGCAGCGAGGGCCACACGTCAAACTCGTAACGATTATCTCCCGAAGATGTTAGCTTCTCCCACTCGCTAATCATCTCGTAGCAACTTTGATAAAACGCCGGCCACATAATCTGCTCGAAGAAACTCAAAAAATACGAAAACCGGCAAAAACGAAGGCGAAGACGAGGCAAGATTGATCGTGCTAATATAAACTCTAAATAAATGCAACAGATAATATAAATTAAGATCAACCAAATAATCCAAAAATCTTGAATCAAATCTATCAACACAATAATGCTATAAATCATTAAATTAGTTTCAATCTAATAACTTAGTTTGGGAACCTCAAAGAATGCTTAATAGATTATCCTCAATCTTTTTTATTAATTTACCTTCAGTTTTTCAAAATGAAAGGCAGGAGTGATGATCTTCCTGTGTTTAGCCCACTTAGCTCCTCCATAGCTAACAAGACCAGAGAGGAGCAAAACGAACTGAGGATGAGGATCAGTTCTGTCAAACTCATAAATATTAGAGAATAGAGTCTTGATCAGCTCTGGATCAGTGATGTGCAATCTGGGTTTTGGTCCCACCCACATGAAGAAGTTTTTTCCTGCATTTTCCCACCTTTTCTGGGTAACCAAACAGATTCGGAGAAAACTGAAAAACATCATCTTTGGATAGAACAAACCGTGGGTTTTGCGGATTTGGTCTGGCAAAGGAATAACTCGAGCTACAATATCGTTTGAGAAGTTGATAGGACGAGATGCGGCTTCTTCTGCCATTTTTGCCTCCTCTTTCAAATCGCCGAATAATAACCGGTATGATTTTCCGCTCAACCCTTGATGCCTCAAACATCTCTCCAGCCGCCTGGGTTCAACCCAAACCCAGTTCAGGAGTCTCCATGCCCATCTCAGAATGTTTGCAACAGCAACCGACATCATAAGTGCCCCAAGAATACCCGTCGTTTCCATTTGAGAGAGAGAGAGAGGAGAGAGAGAGAGAGAGGGACATGGGTTTCCGAGTATTCATCAAAAACTTAAGTAGATTTTCTAGTAGGCCGAAGTCAATTTGGAACTATTCATTTAATTTGAAAGTATTCAAATTATATAGCTGTTCTTATTTCGTATGACTTGACTATAATGAAAGGAGTTATTATCTTGTCGTGTACTAGACTAAGAAGGAAATTATTATAGATTTATTAATTTTGTGATAGATTTAGTTATTGCAATGAGGGTATATGGTCCCTTTTTCATTCGCTTCTTCTTGATTCATCTTTAGATGTTTATCATCTATCAAGAGAACAAGTCATTGGTTCTAATAAAAAAGCCTCAAGGAGAGGAAGAACCGTTAAACTCGAACACTGCTACAACGTATTTCAAGTATTTGTTCACATTCATAGTAAAAAGATCTTAAAATTTTTAAAATTCGACAAACACCGTTTAAGGATATGGTTAAGTTTATTTTCTAATTTTTTAAATTTATATTATGACATAATATTTATATGTCTTTCGATAGATTAATATAATAATTAAAATAAGATATTAATTATAACGTAGGTGAAATTTAGAGTATAAAATTCTGAAGTTCCTCACGAAATCTATTTATGGAATTCTCATAATTCTCATCTCTTGCTCTTCCTCACTAAAATCACAATTTCTTTCTACAAATCAGAAATCACACGCGATAAAATCAAAATTCTAATTAAGGATTTATTTGTTTAAAAAAAAGGTTAGGAATTATACGTTTTTGGCTACTTTCAGCCCCTAAAATGGATAATTATCTACAAATACAAATCACATTGCTCCAGCTCCATACCGCCATTGCTATCTCCAAGAGAAAACTAGCTACGCTTCTGTATCGAAAAACACAAGATATATAAGAAGAAAACTTTCAAAACAGATCGCAATCATTAGATATACAGGTTTATTCTCCTCTCTACTGTGTTTGAGAGAGAGAGAGAGAGAGGTTTCTCACCGGACATGCCGACATCCCAACCCAACACTAGACCATCGGCAGCGGCCATTACACCCGATACGACGAATGTTATCTTTGCCTCAAACTCTGTACCTCCCGGGGCTGGAGAAAATCCCCCTCCCGGCATGCTTAGAAGATTCAAATTCTACCCCTCTATCTATCTATCTGTCTACCTATCTACGTATCTAACTATCTATCTATAGCTAAGAGTTACAGAAGTTTATCAAAAAGTCAACCAAGGTAAGCCGGTGATAATTATACAGGCGCGGCGGAGCAAATATTTATAATGGGCATGCACTAGCAGGGGATGCCCCCTCTACGATCATTCCACGTGGCGATTTGTATGAAAATGTTAACTACTATAATAAATTGGAGCTTTATCCAACTTACTATAATATTAAACATGTAAAATTGTAGTAACTGTTAACACACGTGAGAGGGTAAAATTAATCATCAAAAGATAGCTCGAAGGAAGAGAGAATTTTCCTCACATATATATACAAGTCACAGGCTTATCTAATAAACGATGTGGGACAAACACAATTATCAATACTCGTTGGTCCAATTCTCACCATAAACTCTCATACCATGTTAACACATATGAGAGGGTAGAACTTATCCCCAAAAACTAGTTCAATAGGAGAGAGAATCTCCCTCACATATATACAAATTACAGGCACATCCAATAGACGATATGAGACAAATATAATTATCAATAGTAACATTGTCCTATAGTATCAAACGTTTATTATTGTAATGCTGCAATGCATCAACTACGTTAAATTTCATTTTGAATCTCTAGCATCTTGAAAAGTTGATTATGAGGCAATGGAAGTGTCGCTCTTTGTACGAACGAGAATTTCAATCGTTGTAATAAAAGGATTTATTTAAAGATAAGGCGTTATTTAGTGAATATGGTGGGACATGTCGTTTATTTTGCACGTCGTCGGTTGAAGTTTGAAAGGATAATATATGGGTGTGGAACTCATTGACTTCAATTCTTTGAAAGCTTGATCTACAATTGCACTTCAATGGAAGTTCATTTCTATTAGATCCGTAAGGAGTTTTGCTAGAGCTTTATATTATTGCACAAACTTTCGATTATAACGCATTAAGGTAAAAGAACTATAGAATTGCCTTAAAATTACATTTAATTTTCGTAGGACCTACAACCACTCTCTCGCGGGGATAATGTGTGCAAGATATTGCACTCATTTGCCCCAATATACACATTGCATTTCGTATAGTTTGTGCAACATATCATCCATAATAAGACATATGACCAAAATCGAAAAATAGATTATCAAAGCAATAAAGATTGTGGCAATATTCATTATTGATTTAACTCGTATGCTAATAATTTATTTTGATCTTGAATTTGAGATAGACGATCTTGTTAAAAAAAATTGTGAAAAATTTAAATCATTTTAAGTTCTTTTTAGTGATTTCTAATTAAATTTATTTATTTTCAAATAAAAGAGGATGGTGTAGATAGACAATACTTATGCTAGCCAAAATATTTAAGAATTGTCTCATTCTTGCCTCTGTCAATATGTTTTGTACATTAATAAGTAGAGTGTCACCTTATCCTAACCAACTTAAATTTTACTTTAACTATTACATGTTAAAATGGAACACGACGGTGAAAAGAGAAAATATGAAACTTTGACACTGAAATTTAACACAAAAAAACCCTTTGAAAAAGATACGAACAAAAAAGAAAATCTACTACAAAAAACAAACTACAAACTTTGAGACCCAAATTTACATATATTTATAAGGTAAAGTGTAACTCTAAAATAAATTCTTAATGTGAGTCCATCAATATAATCCAAAAGAATTTCGAGTCATTAAAGTCTAACAAACTCCATAAAAATATAACATGGGCTCCGAGCCAACACAAAAAGAATCTGAGTCATCAAATTATAACATTCATAAACTGATATTCTTGAAAAAAAATAAGCTAATTAATTATTAACTATAATCAAAATAAAAAAATAAATTTTTTAAATGATATATTTTTTGTTTAATAAAATAGCTTCAATGTTCAAGCTTGTGAAGGATGAGATGGGCTCCATGTTGTGGTTGAAGAGTTAGTATGGTGGTAGGAGCATGTGAGTAGAGCATGGTGAGAGCTCGAATGAATTTCGTTGCAACATCATTGACAAAGCCAATCTCGCCTCTATCATTGCAAAAAATTTCCCGATGCATATCCGAAATGCAGTCTGATTCTTTGTTGCTTTAGAAACTCCTTAGGAAAATCTTTCTGGGTTCCCATATTTTGGGATCATGTTGCATGAAGATAGCCAATATTATCACCAATGATCCGGCCGATAATGTCAAATCCCGAGCCTAGTCTCATGGTGAACCATTCGACTGAGTATTGGTGTTGGAGGATATAAACTAAGAACCAAGCTCCTTAATTATTTTCTGTTCTATTTATCCACTTCTACTCTTTTTAATGTGAGATAAAAAAAATATATATATTCTTTATTTTTTTTATTATTTCTTTTTAATCCAATGTATTACAATAAGTTATATATAAATATTTTGAAAATTTAAAATCTTTACTATATAACAATAATAAATTTGTTATTATTATGTATAGTTGCCTCATATATTTTTCTTTATAAGAATACAAATTGTAAAAATTTAATTAATTAATTTACAAGATATAATGATAAAAAATTATAAATATTTACATAAATTAATATTTTGAATTTTAAATTATAATTATTTTTGTGTATGTTGAAGAATATTAAATGCGTATTAAGTGTATATTTCCCATCTCTAGATTAAATTAGAGAGTTTACACAACTTTAACTTTATTAATTAACTCGGAAAAATATTCTTGATTAATATAACATGATAATATTTTAATATTTAAATCTAAATATAGTCTGTAGATACACATAACATCATGTTCAAATTAATCACTATGATGCGGGTAGACACACGATAAGTAAT